>BMAO01000283.1:0-24591 GCA_019973975.1 Trichonephila clavata | reverse complement strand
GGTGGAGCGTTGATTATTTATTTTTTAAACTGGTTCGAATTAATTTATTTCTGAAGGCATGTTTAATTGTATTTAAACATGTCTTAGAATAAAATTCAGTTGCAGCAAAAAATGAATATAAAGTGATTTTCATGAAAAGTCGCAGAAACAAGAGAGAAATACACCCCAGTAAATAAAATGGAAATAATTTAATACTAATTGAGTGTCCGATACCTTTTGATTCTCGGTCCGGGGGTTGGTGACCACTGCTGTATGTACTGATGCCTTCTTTAACAGGTTAAATGAGTGTACTGTTATTTTCCACAAACATAACATTAAAGCTATTCAGCTATCAATTGTCCCTTGGCTCCTTCTTAATAGTCACTTTGGCATTTTGTACATGTTATTAACTTCTAGTATGTAATTTCCGTTAACTCGGCACTTCACGCGCAGAGTATGTCATATCCATCGCCTAACTTTGTTCAAGACTCCGTCCAAACCTTTTTGGGAAAATGAATAGTTTCTTGTGTAGCTGACTTTAAGGTCATATCCTTTCAGGGCCGTAATATGTGAATTATAAAGGTATATTTTTGGATACCGCCGCTTCGGGTATGTCATGCCCTGTGCGTGAATCGTCTCTCTCTCTCGTTACAGTTCTTAATTCATGAACACGCTTTAAAATCTTTCGATGGGATAGCGTATTATTGCATTTATTATGAAGAAGTGCGATATTTAAGTAGCATAATAGACACAGTATTTAATAGATATAGTAAAACAGTATTTTACGAAAAAGAAAGACTCTCGGGGACGATGAGGAGGAATCGAATGATCAAGAGTATAATAGCAAGTATGATTCCTCTATTGAAATCCACCGAGATAATTTAACCCGTTAACTCCCAAATTATTTTAAAATCAAAATTTTTGAAAAATATTTTTAAATTACATTTTATATATTATAAATAGAGTAACTATGAAGTTGTATCCATTTTCCGTAATTAGCGGCTGAGATAATAGGTGATCTATAAATAGATCGCTGGGAGCTTATGGTAGTAAAAGACCAAGTAACTTTCCTGTGGTTTTATATTTAAAAAATGACAAATTTAGGGGGGGGGGAATGAAACTTTTGTGAATTTAAAAAAAACTAATGAAATTTAAAGGAGAAAATATTATTTTACTGATTTAAACTTACTAAGTTACACTTTTATACAATCAATTTATAAAAGTTAAGTGTGATATAATGGAGAATTTCAAAGGGTTACATTACATTTTGTACAAAATGTAAGAGGTCTACCCTTACATTCTTGAAACTGGTATCTTCTTTGGTTTTGTCTTTTTCCTATAACAGGGTCTTTTCTATCTAAAAGCACAGAGTCTATTACGTTTGATCTTGATGACATCATCTGAGGTCTTCCAATGCCTTTCTTAGAATTTGTTCCCCGTTTGAAATGCGCAACGGTGAAATATCTTCGGATGTCTTTTCTACTTTTTCCATGGGTACACAAATTTCAACATTACCTGACAGATCTCTTACCGATGGAGTAGTCATTTCATCCTCATCAAAATACTCTTCGTCAGTTAACTCATCCATATCAGGCGGTAAAGCAATAATATCAGACTCTATTTCCTTAGAAAACATATATTCTAACGCTTCTGCAAGGCGGTGTGAAACATTTTACGTCGAGACATTCTGGAAGAAATGAAACGGGGAAAAATGATATTAGTTACTACTAACGCCCAGCGATTTATTTGTAGATCAGTATGTTTAAAACTACATTTTAATAAAAAAAACAGTTATTTTTCTTATATAAATAAGCCAGAATAATTAAAAAGGTATTGAAAATGTAAAACTCATGAAAAAAAAAATAACTTACTTATATTTTTTCCCCTGTTGGATACAAAATCGAAAGCTGCACTTTGAAGCTTCAAAATGGCAAACATCAGACGCTAGCTGCTGGAATGCTGTGGGAAAGAATGCTTCAGATCTTGTTTGGGGGTATGGCCACATGTGTAAGGAAACCAGCAAATGACAATACGAAATTATTAAAGGGTATAGTTTTCACTGGAATTTTTGAGTGGGAGGTGATCTATAAATAAATCACTGGGCAGTAACGGGTTAACTAAGGGAGCAATTATCGTCCTTAATAAAATAACCACACCATATTCAATGGGTGGAAAGTGAAATCGGTAGCCTATGACAATATTTTTTCTGTTGTTGAACATTGCTACAATAAATGCGCAAATTATTCCTTTAAGTAGCCAGAAACCACCTGTTAAACATTGAACCAAACGCTGATATCTGAAGTGTTTTGGATTTCAATGTACAGAAAAATTAAAAGAATGTAGAATGCTTCTACGAAATTAGTAAACAAAAAAAATATAGTAAAAACATCGCACTCGTTCGCGACGAAGACTAAAAGAGTGTATAAACAATGTTCTGAATGCCCTAATAAAAAGAACAGAAAAACTAAATTTACATGTGAAAAGTGAAATAAACATATCGTATTTCCGACTTATTTTCCTTTTTCACCTTTTTATGCAAATTTTACTGTAAAAACAGAATGTTAACATCCTTGGGTAAGAGATAACTTGCACGTAAAGTTAAGGTCATTTTTTTCTGGCGTGAAGTGACGGGTTAAGGTAGCACTTTTTTTTCTTTCCTTTTGCAGCATTAACTCGAATTTTGTCCAGCTCGTCGCCAAATAGTTCTTTCACCTTTTAGCTGTTCCGTGTCAAACCAATCTACCAATATAATTCAGAGTACCACACAGCAGGGCATTTTCGAAATAATTCAAAAACTGACAAATTTTCTTGAGTAGTGCAAAGTGCCACTGGGAATTCAACCGCGTGTCACATGTGGCACATGAGCCATAGGTTGTCGACCCTTACAATAAATCATGACACCTTATCCAATTACACAGCCTGCTCCTCAATTTTCATGCAACATAGGAAACAGCCAATTTTTTGTAGAAATAGTTTAAGTAAAATTGGGTATTTTGACACTCCCGAACAAACCGCAATGTACAACTGACAAATTATGAGCATGAGGCACGCGTTAAAAGTCTCGTGTCTTGCCACGCAATATTCGCAACTAATCGGATATGTACACTGCTGGCCACCGTAAATGCAACACCCTGAAGGAAACACATAAATAACATAAAATTTACAACATGCATTAGCGGAGGTGAGATATGCAAATGATTACAATTTCAGCACAGACACACATCACGCACGCCTGTGGCACCACCTCAAAGCGCTATTTAAGGCTTGGAGATTTCGACGATTTCAAGTTCCGCAATTGTGTTTTTCTCGTGGTTTTTTCAAAAAACGATCAGTTATGTCTCGTAGAAAGCAGCGATCAGCTTTTAATCAAATTTCCGAGTTCGACAGAAGAAGGATAGTGGCCTACCGAGATTGTGGATTATCTTTCAGGGAAATCGGTAGTCGTGTTGGACGAAACCAAGCAACTGTAATGCGGATATGTGACCGTTGGATGCAGAAGGGTACGACGGACCGACGTGGTCGATCGCATCCACCTCAGTGCACCACTTCACGTGAGACCAGGGAAATCGTACGCATGGCAGTGACGGATCGCTCATTCACATCATGAACCATTTCACAGAACATTGAGTCTGTTACGCATCATTCAGTGTCTGCGAGAACCATTCGACGCCGTTTACAACAGAGTGGTCTGTCCGCAAGGCGTCCATTGCTTGGTCCAACCTTGACGCAGAACCACAGACGTCTCCGCCTCCAATGGCGCGATGAAAGTAGGATGTGGGTGGCAGAATGGAATGAAGTTGTCTTTACTGACGAGTCACGCATCTGTCCTTAACACCACGATGGTCGGATTCAAGCCTGGAGACACCGTGGAGAGAGGATGCTGAACAGCTGCGTTAGGCCCTGCCACACTGGTCCTGCACCGTGAAAACGCTGTTGATTATTATAATTAATATCTAAAGATCAGTCGTAAGTTTTCTTTGACTGAAAGAATTGCGAACAACAGTACACACTCTCCTTCAATTTCATGAAGATCAAGGCATATGAAATCAGATGTTGGAAAAAGAAAATTAAAATATTTTAAAAAGTGGGAGATATAAATGTGAAGATTAGAAGTAAGTTTCGTCAATTTGACAAAAGATGGCATAACCAGTATAAGTACTGTTGAAACTTACTGATGTAAAACGTTATATCTCGTAAGGTTGGAAATCTTTCACAAGGAACACTATCACCTTGAGTTATTTGCAAGCAACAATATTTTTCATGCAAAATTTTGAGTTTTGATCCCAATATGAGTATCACTTGGAGACCCAAATAATTTATTATTCAAATTGAAGTAATTTATAACTTGGCCACAACGATAGTTTTTAGAAGAATGTAGTGAGGTTTGTTTAAGCGAAATTTTTGTTAGGTTTAAGACCAATGCTTTTGTCACACCGATGGCAAGAAACGTAGTGGAAGAGTATTGAAGGAAGATTCATTTAGAAAAAAAAAATTGCACTAGTATTAGGAGTGATCTAACAAAATGTTTCACATCATTTAAAATTGTTGAGAAAGGTTTATGATATTGAAGAAATTAGGTTGCATATGAATTGAAGGCGAGAAACGTTGAATGCTGATTTTCACATGTGTAATACTTATTCCCTGGTATAAACGAAAGAGGGTTTTGCAACATTTACAGACGGTTATGACAAATGAATCTTATACAACACCCCACATAAGAAGAAAACTTGGGAAATAGGTGGCACCGCTTGAATGACCAAATATTCATGAAAAGAAACTCAAGTTGTGCATTGGGTGGTATCACCTTGCTATTGAGCACATTAGGAGTTACTAATTAATTTACCGATTATCATTACTGGGGCTCTATACTAATCAAAACTCTTTAGATACAACACAACACTTAAGGGTAAACGTGAAAATGCTAATGGAAACACGACAAGATTTTCTCCTTTTTGATAAACCTTGTCCAAAATCTGAGTCAATAGCTTCTTCAATACACTACAATGGGATGCTGTTCCATGCCCTTCATATTCTTCAGACATTGCCCCTTCCGATTATTCCTTTTTGCATTTTTTGGCATACGGCCTTTTATTTGCTGCATTTTGCAAAATATCAAAATACAAAAATTTTAGTTGATTCTTGAATAGACTCAAAAGATGAAGTGTTTTTCCGACGCGTTATCCGTGTGATACTACAAAAAAGTGTTGAGCGTTGGACAAGACTTTGAACTAAGCATAATGTATTTTTTTTTCGCGATACCTGACCAATGTTTGATAAAAAGGGCTTAAAACTTATTTTACTTCGTGCCAATAAAATTAAAGAAGTAGACTATATTTGTATTACGAAATTTTAGTTGTAATGTTTACATTTGTCGGACATTTTAATCCTAAATTGGAAAGAAAATTATAATCTGGTTTAAATATATAAATAAAATATTTTGTATATGGATTTAGAAGTTTGCTTCAGAATCAAAGGGAAAAGTATGAAGTACTTCAGTTAAAAAATATTTTGTTTACTTACAATACACCAGAATACACATCTGCAGTTTGAGGATGTTCAAAGTTTATATTAGAGTTAGTTAAATGTTCACAAAAATTCTTACATTACGTTCAATTTATTTCTGTATAGTTTCACAGATTAAATAGATTTTTCTGATAAACATTCAAATTTTACAATTTCTTCTGTGCATTTATATATTTACTTTAATATATATAGTTCAATATTTGTAACATAAAATTTATTTCTTAGTAATCGAAGATTAACTGTCACAGAAATTAATTTAAGAACACTAATATGTGGATGAAACATAAACTTGAACCCCAAAGCAATCACAGTAAGTGTGAATGAAAAATATATTACCGTCGCAATAAAAAGCACCGAGAGGATTATTGGTGTAGAACCACGTAATTCGGACCATGTTCAAATGAGGAGGAGGATAAAACCCGTGACCTTTGGTTCCGTAAGCAAGTAACATACCACCTGACCAAAATGATTACTTCAGTTCGAAGGGTTTTACTTACTTATATAGATACTACCGCTACAAGGACGATAGACTAGCAGGCTCCCCCTTTTCTAACTTTCACACCAAATAAAGGACTTTTTGAACCTCAACGTATATTTAACTTGCATAGGCTACCTTTATTCGATATGGCTACAGCGGTACTAGGTTCGAACTCATGAGTTGCGTTTCAAGTGTCATTACAGCATAATACATTCACCCATAATTAGAATTGCTTTGCATTACAGTATTCCGAGATGCTGAGCAGCTTTTTCCGAACTATTAAACTAAACTTAACTGAATGGGAATTGTGTTAAGCAGTGGCGTGACGTACACCCCCGCAACTCCAGCATTGACAGGGGGGATTTTATGGCACCCAAAACTTTACGGATGTCTAGTTCGTATTTGAACTTGGTGCCACAAACCTGACTTTGCAGGGACGCCCTAATACCCTGCATTGCGCCGCTTATATTAAGTGTTGCTTAATACGAGAATTTTAATTCTTTACACTCATATTACAAGCGGTGAAATATATATAGAATGAGAATAATACTTAACAATAAATAAACACCCGACCCTTTTTTTTTACACGGTAGATACATCCCTTAAAAAACATTGAAAAAGAAAAGAAAAAACAATGTAAAAAATTTTTGCGACATATGGTAAATCTGGGGATATGTCCCAAAAATTATAAAAGACCTATAAGATGAAAATTCGCTAAATATTTGTCCCAAAATACTGCAAAAATAAATAAAAAAATTCAAGTTACATATTTAAGAAATAATTCTTTGTATAAAAAGAAAAAAAAATATAATTAGTGTATAGTGAAAATATATTCCATAAGTATATACATATAAAAGTTTTAATTGAAATTAGAAAATTACTGCTAATTATCAGCTATTCATCGCTACTAAGAATAGTCGGTACCCCATACCAACAATGTTAAATTGCTTTTTTTATGTACCTTTTTCTTAGAAACTGTTAAGTATAAAAACTTCAAATTTTATGTGAATATTAGTTATACTTTTATAATTTTACTGAAGTGAGATTTTTCAAATATATCATTAAGTTTATTCAAAAACATTCAACATAATAGTATCACTATGCATTTTTTGAAAATTGTCTTTTTCTTTACGATAACTGGTCAATGAGAAAATATATTTTAGGAATATGTACAAAATCTTTCTTCAGAGAATATATATAGTTTCATATAAGTTATGTTTAGTAACCGTTCATGTGCGTTCATTCAGTACATTCTGAGAAAAAGGAACACAAAGTTTTAAAAAATATTGTTTTGTGAACATTGCATTTTTAATGTAAAAAAGTCACTTCATAAAAAACAATTAATCACAACATGTATTTCTCAAATTTCAATACAGATTAGTAAGTTCTCGAATGTATTTTAACTCAAATAGGAAACAAAAATGTCTTAAATTGCACTGAAAATACATACACACATTTTTCAGTTTTTGCTTAACGAGATATTTTGTAATATTTACAAAAAGTCTCTCAAATTCTGTATGAATTTTTGAAGAATTTTTAGCATTGATGAATTACAGGCATCAAAGTTGACTACAAAACATCATGTATCAATTTGTAATAGTAATGATTTGAGAATATGTGTTTATATACGACATTTCGAAAGTTTGCATAATGGATTTGAACGTTAACATTCCAACAACTTCCTAAATTATCAGAATTCAATTTTCTCTATATGTTAAACGCCTGATTTCTAAAAGAGCCACAAGAACACTGTTTTTTTTGTTTTTAAATCATAAATTTATTTATTTATTATGTATGTAACAAGCTTCCGCAACGACAATGACACTATATTTTTTGTAAGGTTTTCTGAGAAACTATTAAACATAAAAACTGAAGATTTTGTAAATCTTTATCTTTATACTTAAGTGAAATTTTAAATATAAATTGATCTGTTTCTCTTTTTTAAAAATGGATAAATTTTGTATTAGGAATTAAATAAGAAATGTAATTTTTTGTTACAACACGTGTTTTCTAGCTAAATGCTTTGGAATTTTTCAAAAATTTCACTTCAGTATTCATAAGTATATAGCGATGCATACAGTATATTTAGCTACTACAAATAATTTTAAAAATAAAATTGTTAAAAAACAGTAATTTTTATAACAAATCTTGTATTATCAATGCAAGTTCAACTTGTTGATCATTGCTTGGTACTCCACAAATATTGTTTTCTAATTCATTTGCCTATAATTCAAATAAATTTAAATCACTCCAAACATTTAACTACAATTTCCGCTCCAAAATTTAAAAGTATATATATAAAGCATGCAGTTATCTAAAGTTAATTGCGTATGCAATTGCTTTACATTTTTTTCAGAATATTTAAAAGGCAAACAGCTGTGAAAAGCGTGTGTGGCATGCCAGGTGATGATTTTTTAAAAGTTATTTTGACATACTTCTAATTTAAAAATAGACATTATACGCTATATCACAATAGAAAGGCCATGAACTGGAAATTTCAGAAATATCATAAACTCAAAATCAGAACTTCAGGAGTAATTTTCGTTTGTTGCAAACTAGATCAAAAATATTGTCATCTATATATGTGTCACAGATATGTCTCATACTCCTGTCAACTTCCGTTCAAATAAAGAATTTACGTTCATTATTAACGGCATCAGTTGGGGTTTTTTCATTAAAAAGTCTGCTTTTAATAACTGTTTTTTATTTATACATTTTTATCATTATTTTCCAAAGTTGCTTATATAATTCTAGATATTCTGCTACAGAAAAATTTATGATTACGTTTAAATTTTAATGAACACTTTATGTCAGAATCATGAGTAAGAAAATGCTATTTCATATTTGTAATAAATTTCAAGCCATAGCGAACTGAATCAGCTGTTATTAACTTAACTTTAACTTCGTCCTTATCGAATTCATTATTAGAATATAAAAATGGTCATAAACTCAATCAAACTGTTCATATTGAAAGGGCACAAATCCCCAAATTTTGTAGGATTCGTGTAAGAGCAAAAAAAAAAAAAAATTGTGTAAAAAAATTCTTAAATTCATGTACCGTGTTAAGTCAAAATCATGTACAAACAGACTGTAAAAAAGGGGTTTTGCATGTAATTTATTTTTAAGAGACTTATAGCTTTAAGTAGGTATGTATGAAGCAAATGCTTAGGTCAATTCTCTTTCCGAAATAAAAATAAAAAAAAAACTTCTTATGAGACTCGAAAAATAGAATTATTTTGACATTGTTCTAATAGGGGAATTTGTATTAAATTTAGTCGATAATCGGCATAAAAAACAATTGAACATTTGCCAACTTAACAACCCAGATACCAGGCTTTCTACAAACTCGATTGCATAAGAAAAACGCTTACAAACTTTACACTAAAAAAAATAAGCTAATTAATGAACAGAGAAACGAAAGCTCTTATTTCCATATGCGGTCGGTTTCATTGTCCGAAACCTTCGGATCAATCAGTATACACGGACCGTAATCAATGCTATTTTACTCAGAATACTTAATTTTTAAAAATGTTTTTCCATTTGAATTCAGGTGGGAAAAAAGGAAATTAAGATGTTTTAAACATAGAATACATAATTATAAGGATTGCAAGCAAGTATCCAGCGTTCGACAATAGATTCCATCACCAGTAAGTACGTTTGAAATGTACAGATATAATACGTTATAAAATAAGACTGGATATTTGACAACATCATAAAACACAGTTATCAGCCTGCATAATTAATGTTTCGTACGATATTTATCTAGGTTTATCAATAAGTATAATATGCTGAGCAAAGTAATTTCCTATTTAATTTGAAGAAATTTAAAACGTAGGCGCATCGATAGCTTGTAGAAGCTTATGGTGAGGCTGCTTTGTGTCAGCGAATTTGTAGTGATTTGTTTGAAATGTTTAAGAACACTAATTTTGATATCGAATGCACATCGAAACTAGGGTAAATTTAAGGAGGAAAAACTTGCAATTGCATTAGGAGTGATTCAACGAGTAGTTTCACATCGTTTAAAATTGTTGAGCAATATATATAACTTCCTCAGATCCGAAACAAATATAAAAGGTTGATATTTTTATAAGACGTATTTAAATAGTTGTTTTGATCACTAATATAAAAAAGTGCAATAATTTTTTTAAAATTTAATGAAGCTGGAATGGGGTGGGGGTAGGTATATCACGTGAATATCATCGTAGGTATATCATCAAGAACAAGACACTAAAATTAGAATTTTTTTCAGTACTAAGCAAGTTTGAAGTAAATAATTTAAACTTACTCTTAAATCACACAATACATAAAATTCATAAATTCAGCAAGAAAATTAAGTTTTATTGGCGTTCTAGGTACATCTTTAGTATTATTACAATACCATTTTTTTATTTTCGGAAAATGCTTTCAAGCCATTTCTAGAAGTTTTACAGCGTAGAAATCTTTGCCCTGTGTATATTGTACAGTGGTTAAAGCAGAGAAACTCATTCCTCAAACAGAAGACAAATCAGAATCATCGCGATTTATCAGCTGTAAAATTTCATCTCTTGTCAAATATTTCATTAAAATACTTATTAAATGAAAAAATTGTTAAAAAGGAAAATTAAACACCTCAACTAAAGATGAAACTTCAAGAAATACTTCTATCGATTTTCAAATTGCCGCCCAACAGGTGTAGTGGCTAGTGACGCTGACTGTGGTGCCTTCGGGACTGGGTTCGAATCCTAGAGACGGCATGGATGTTTGAGTCGTGATCCCCCTTCCTTCTATTGTTGGAGTTATAAGCCCACCTGTATTTCATTGTGTGGTGTACGGGGTTGAAAAATTTTCTCAATAAAAAAAATCTTGAAATGCCCTCTTCCGAATATAACTAAAGATTTTAAAACTAGATTGACTTAAAAAGTATGCTCGTAAGTGATTGGGTGCCATTGTATCACAAACGATACAATCAAATTTCACAAGTCATTATGCTTTAATATTTCACTAAAAATGTCTTTCTTTTTTTGTTGTTAACTATTTTATAGTGTACATATACATAGAAAAAGTATATTTTAAAAATAGTTTAATACGTGTATATACAAAGAAAAAAAATGCGTTCTTCGATGACGTGCACACATCTTGTTTTGATTCAGAGATGCTACTAGAAATCTCTATCATAGACAGGTAGTGCCATGTATTAACTAAAGGAGAGAATTATATGAGGTATTTCGTTTTGTGTGTTTGTATTTCACAAGTGATGTAACCGGTCTCAAATTTGTTTTTCCTGTTCAGCCTCATAACAAATTGTGAAACCTTTGTATCTCGTGCGATACAAGGAAACAGAGGAGATTAAGATCGAGGAAATTAAGTTCTATATGAATTGCAGTCAAGTTCCATAAGAATTGCAGGCTGATTTCCACATGCGAAACACTGATTCCCGGGTTTAAATCAAAATGTTTTTTGCATCACTTTGCAACTGGTTAGGACAAATTAATCCAGTACAACAAGCCACATAAGAAAAAATCTTGGTGACTACGTAGTCTTGCTTGAACGGGTGAATATTTATGAAAAAGACTCATGTTGGGCATTTGGTGGTATCAACTTGCTATCCAGGTCTGAGAGTTTCTCGTTAAATAACCGATCAGCCTTTACTGAGGCTCTATACAGAACACAATTTATTAGATGCTGCCCATCACTTAAGGAAAAATGCGAACAATGCTACTAATAGCTCGACAAGAATTTTCTCCTACTTGATAAATATATTCTAAAATATGAGGTTGTAGTTATTTTTCAAATGTGATGAACGTATTTTTACAGTATTGCAACTAACAATACGAAAAGTAAAATGTAATTATAAAATTAAAACGAATAAAGATCCTGATCAAATTAAGTTGTTGGAAAAGGAGAGCATTTTTGTGAACTTTTTTTTATTCCACATTGAAGTACATTTCGCAAAATGCTTGGTAATTGCAGCAGTTTATAAGAATAAGAACCAATATGACAAGTAATATTTCGTTATAACTTCAAAAGTTATTGCGAGGTGTTAACACTGCTACAGTAATGTAGGCTTCTGTGTGATACTGATGGTATATATGGTAGAATGTTTTGATTTTCTACAATTAGAAGAAATAGATTAGTTTCTTTATTTATCAAAAGGAAACTATTTTATCTCTCTCAGTTTCAGTTTCTAAGTAAGTTGAATGAAATTTACTCATAGAACAAAACACTTACAGTGAATTTTAAACAATTCCTTTTTAAAAACAGCTCATGAATTTTTTCCAGTTATTTCCAAGACAAATAACCTAACGAAATTAAATTTGCTTAATGGACATTAAAAACAACGTTTAGCTTACTGCGGAATTCAAAAATGTGAACCAAATTTATATAATATATTAAATAACTTCTAATTTATTCACCATTAGTTCTTCACTTTTCCCCAGCTGGTGTGAGAGATGACTTTAAAACTCCTCAGACCAAGATTACACACATTTATCCTAATATGCAACGAATCTTTCCTTGAATGGATCGACTACAAGGCCGCTGCTAGATGAAGAGAGAGAGAGAGAGAGAGAATATAACATATCAGCTACTATTATCTTAACCTTATTTTAAGTGCTGCAGACCATACAAAAAGTAACACCTACTACTGTTACAAAGAAAAAGAACAAATGTTAACGAGTAGATTACTTATAATTCTGTTTTAATATTCAGCTGGTTTCAGGAAACGAAACCTGTCAAGAAAAAATTAAAGCAAAAAAAGCCAAGAAGACTAAAACTGTTAAAATTCTCAATCAAATTATATGTAATTTTTTAAATTTTGAAGTGGTCATCCATGCAGATAAATGGAAACCCTGACTTTCAGTGCTTTTGAAATGTTTGAAATTTTTATCTTGAAAAGAAAATGATCATTCTTTTTTTACTAAAAAGGAATGACTTTAATTGGAAGGCTTCAAATATATCTCTAACTTATAAAATAATCAGAATTATTTAAATTGGAATTTAAAAACTATTCAGTATAAAATAAATGTATCTTTTTTATTACGATTAGATTTCATTTTACTTGTAAACATTTTGAAAGCCAACAATTAATAAATAGTACTCAACTTAAGATACTAATTTCTTTTAAAATATTTATAAGTACATACGTTTAATTAATAACCATTTACAAAATTATCATCAATCTGATAAAGCAATGAAAATAGAAATAAAACAAGACTGTAGATTCAAAAGTAAGAAAATCTTAAGTTTTCTGTTGCAAACTTTTAATTTTAGGAGCTAGGATTACTGAGCTAGGCCAGTCTGGGGTATGCTAGGAAACGAAATTAGATAAAGAATAATCTATGAATAACATTACGAATTATAATCATAATAATTTAAAACAAAAGTACTAAATTTAATAAAACTAAGTTACTGATTTTTAATATCAAATAAAATTTAAATTTACGAACATATACAAGACAAAATAATACATATACAAATGACATACCCTTCAAGAAATAAGTCTGTAAAAATGAACACAAATAATGTGAAACACTTAAGAAAATTAATAGTTATAAAAATAACTTCACACAAACACAACCACTTGAAATCGTAATATTGCATGTTGAAAGAAATTTGTTTTTCTATTTTGAATTGCTTTATAAATTTCTGCACATAAGTTTGGTTTCAGGTATAATTGGTCTTTGTTTCTGAGTTTGGTAATCACATGTAATAAATTTCCTCCGTAGTAAACTTGTCATTTCTTTATACTCATTTTGAAACATACGTATCTTTTTAAACATAAGAGCACTATTTGCATCAGAAATTTCCTAAACATTAATTTAAAAAATCTATTTAAATAAATGAGTAATTTATGTGTGCAGATTTTTATGACAGAAACATTAGAGTCGCTCCTCAATAAATATATATATAAAGCTTAGAATACACAGCTCTGATCTTGAACTACAAATTTTATTTAAATTATAGCATTTACAAATATGATTACGAAATTACAAAACAAAATTTCATCGTGTATGATAAATTCGAAAACACGGTACTGCCATGTAACCCAACATCTAGACATTAGAATCTTGTTTCTGTTCTTCCCTTCCCTGTCTGTCTCTCAGCAAAAATAATATAATGTCTTATTAGAGCAGTGTTCTTTGTTGGGGGAATGTAGTAAGCAAAAAGTCTTTAGGATAAGAGTGAAGGGGAGTACTCAGCAGAAAAAAGTAATACTTTTTGGCTAAAACTGCTCTGACTGGTACCTTTTAATCATTCGAAACCATAAAAAGTATATGTGAAGTAATTCGAGAGAGTAATTCAGCATTGAAAATGTTCACAAAGGCCCAGGTACACTCGAGATGAACCCCGATGATACGTTTTGCGGGACAAGCTCAGCTAAAAAATCAAGGGATAGAAATAATTACTTTTAGAAATATGAGCTGAATTTTGTTGCTTTCACATAAATAGCTAATAAATAGTTTTTTCACTTAGCATTAAATAAAAAAATATATTTATTTTAAGTCTACATCAGAGTATTACCACTTCTTTTAACAGAAATGCCTAAGACCGAGGTTATTAAACTTTCAAATGCCACGGCTTCCTTCTATATATCGGCATGGCAGAACCCTAAGACTTTGAACACCACTCCCGAACTTCCAATGTATGTCTGAGTGATTTAAAGTTCCGTTAATATTCATAATGTTACTCCAGCTACTTATACAAACACTTTTAAAACTATCTTTTTTTTCCTTTAAAAAAAGAGTAATCCAAGTAACAAGACGCAGAAAAGTGAAGAGGGAAATTGAATATGAAGAATTTCAAAATTATTGTAGAAAAAGAAATTAAAAGAAGCGGAAGCGTTAAAAATTAAAAATAAATAAATAAATCATTTGAGGCTGAAAGAAGCGACTTCATTAAGAAAAATGAAAAAAAACTAAGGAAATCATTTATTTAAAATAAAACTGCAGAAATTAGCAATTTACTTCCATTAAAAAAAGTATTCTGCATAACAGAGTTGGAATTCAACACGCAATTTATTACTTTTTTGAGAAAAAGTTGTTGAGTCTTTACCAGATTTATTACATTCTCCCCTGGGCGAAATCAGTAAAATTTTAACTAAATTACGAAAAAAGAAATTCAATCCCTTAAAAAAATGAATTTGACCAAAAGAGCGAAGACTAGATTTTGGTATATTACTATCTGAAATATGGCATAGAACCTTAAAAGCTTGAAGAATTGAAGTGATTCTGATTGTAAGGATTTAAAATATTTTGTTCCTGTTTAATTAGAAAAAGTTAACGGCAATACAGCCTTCAATAGCTCAATTACTTTTATTTAAAAATATGTTGATGAAATAATAAAATATACCTCTACAGAGATGCATCAAAACCTTTTTTTCATTTAAAACTGTCTAAAAATAACTAAAACAAGTTCAAACACACAAATACTTTACGATAGTGAATCGATTATATCATTAAAGTCTTTCTGAGTAAAAACGGTAGAATCTCACGTTTTTAATATGTTAATATAGCTTTACCTTGTCTTAGGAAACCGTCGTCTTTTTGGAAGCTGACGTTTTTATTGTGTCCATTTACTTTTACTCCGTCTTTGGACACCATCTTCATTTAGAATGTCGATTCAAAGCTTTACCGTTTCTTCGGAGACTGTCCTCATTTAGGATGCTGACTCATAGCTTTACCCTGTCTTGGAAACTGTCCTCGCTTGTGAAGCTCCCGTTTATATTGCAGCCGTATACCTTTAAACTCTCTTTGGACACCATCATTCATTACGGATACTGATAATATAATAGATTAGTATAATAGATATTATAGTAGATATAATGGATTTGGGTAATACAAGTATCTAGTTGTAATAGACTATTATTCAAAATGGACTGAAATTGCTGAACTTGTAAATAAGAGTGCAGATGAGGTAATAATTAAACTTAAAACAATTTTCTCTAGATTTGGTGTTCCAAATATTGTAGTATCAGATAATATACCATTTAATAGTTATATTTATAAAAAGTTTGCAAATGATTGGGATTTTAATTATGCATTCATTAGTCCTCATTACTCCCCAAGTAATGGAATGGTTGAAAAAGCAGTAGGAATTTCTAAAAGCATTATGAAAAAGGCAAGGGAAGATAGACGAGATTATTTAGTAGGTTTAATGGAGTATAGAAACACCCCAATATCAGGTCTTGACTTATCTCCAGCTCAAATGATGTTTAATCGTAGATTAAAAACAAAATTACCAATCTCGAATAAATTGTTAAATGCTGAATTATTTAATAACATTCGAGAAAAGTTAATAAAAAGGCAAAACGTTCAAAAGATACATTATGATAAAACTGCTCATCCATTACCTGAACTTGAACCAGAAGATAATATCAGGATACTAAATTTTAAAAACAAAACTTGGGAACCGGCTAAAATAGTTTCAAAGCATAAATTACATCCTAGGTCATATTTTGTTAAAAATCAGTCTGGAAATATTTTAAGACGTAATAGGAAACATATAAGAACATCAAACACACCCTTTAATATAGAAACAGATCCCAATGACATAAGTCTTTCAATTCTGATTCAGAAGTAATTGTAAATCCTCAAAATATACAGAACTGTAACGAGTCAGATTGTAATGTCCAAAGAAGAAGTAACCGCGTTTGTAAACCACCATCTTATTTGAATGATTATGTTATGTGATTAATAACTTAAAGGGGATGTCATGATAACTGTAACTGTGTAATGGAACTGAACTATTGTAACTGTATATATATAGTGATTGTTATGTGGTTGCTGTTGTGAGATGACGTTGTCACCTGATGCATAATAAAATATTTAACCAAGAACTGTCTGATCGCTTTACAAACGTAATATCAGCTTTACCCTGTATCAGGAAACTGTCCTTGCTCTGGATACTGGCGCATAGCTTTATTTTGTCTACAGACACCGTCTTCATTTAGAAAGCTGACGTATTTATTGTGTGTGCAAATCATTACTCTGCTTTCGTCCACCGTTTTCGTTTAAGAGAAGTTGATTATTTTATTGCATTAAAATTGCCTTACTCTGTCTTCGGATATCATTTGCGAATGAATTAAAGAATAAGTATTGTTCATTTTATTAATAAAATTATTCTCATATCATCTTTTAGTAAATAAATTGCTGGGATTCACCACAGTAACCACGTTTGATAAAAAATATCTTAGGTCTAATGTCTTATAATTATCCATTTTTTTTAATTGGTAATTTTAAATCTCTTTCAAATAATAATTTACCCAAATTATTAAATCCTTATTTGTAACAAATATATATCTCGCCAATATATTATCGTTAGGAAATATCTGCAATAAAATTGCAACAATATTTTTTGCCTTCAATTATAAAAGCATCTCAAGTATTTCTAAAAACAAATATGTTATTAATCACAATAAAAATTTCTTCACTTTTGATTCTTCCAAATAATTTGATAGAGTATGGAAAATGACTTCATACAACTATAACAGAGCTTGAATTTGACATTTTATGAAAAAGGGCATATATATATATATATATTATATATATATATATATAACAATCTCTGCCATAAAATATGCAAGGGAAGATGTCAGTTGGAGCCCGAACAATATTATTAGCGATATTTATATATATATATATATATATATTGTTACGTAGATCGGGGTACGACGATTTTATGCAAAATCAGTCGTAAATAACAAGACAATTCTTTAAGAGCGATGAGTATTTATTGTTGAAAATCAATCCTTGTGAAATACAGGATTCAACAGCAAAATTCACAGAATAATTAACAGAACGATTTCCCACCTTCAACAGCACTCAGACACAGTAAGCAGTGTCTAAATACACGTATGTAAATGACTATTTACAAGGACAGCCGAGCTGATCAAGTTCAAGGCAAGTCCACAATGCTCACTACTCGTTGTTAAAATCACACTCGCTTTTCGCTGGCTGAAACCAGACTGACTCTTACAGCGAGTTTCACTCTCTTTATAGCCGAGGCCGAAAAATCCTGGAAAGATGCTCTCGTGCCGCAGATCGTGAAGTTAGTGGATTTCTCTACTAATTTCTAGAAGAATCCAGAGGGTCCCGAACTCGCCAACATGGTTGCCAATGTAGCCAAATTGGTCGCCAAAATCCCAAAATGATGCCAACTTGGCTGCATCGCCAATATTTCGCCAAGTTCCCATTGAATCACCCTTATAACGTAAGGGATTGCGTTACTTGTGAATATTACAATTTTATTATGAAATAAATATAGCATAGAGTAATATAAAGGCATTTCACATCCAAATAGAAATCATTTGCATTATTTTATACAAAATTTGTAACAATATATATGCACTAATGAATAGTACTTCACAATATATATAGAATGTAATTTTCATTACTCCTTGTTCATTCAAACACTCATTGCCTTTTGCACCAAACACTTAAGAACATTTAGCCCTACTAAATAATTTTAAATCGTCAAAACTCGCTTATTTTTACTTGTTAAGCCAATTGAATTTTAAGAATTCCCTTAATTCTTATTGAAATGGGCCACGTGCTAGTATTAAAAAGATATGAACAAAATTTGACCCACGTCTCAAAAAGGTTCGCAATCCTTGCAGTAGGATATAAAAATGGGCACCAATATGACCAAAAGCACCACATCGTTATAACTTCGACAGGTAGTGTAAGATGTTAATAACTTTTTTACAATACTATATGCTTCCGTGTAACTCGGAAACATCAAGACGGGGCAAATACTTCGTTACGATCCGTAAATTTTTAGTGCGCTCGAGCTTAAAAGCAAAATTGAACAGTCTCTATGTAAGGCTGCCCATCAATTAAAATCTGCAAAGGACTTTTATTCGTTCTTTTTTTTAAATAAAAACTCAAGTTCTACCTTTTAAAAAGAATAATAATAATAATATTTTAATAGAAAAAGTAAAAAGTACTCATTTATTTTGGTATATGTGATGGAATGCCTAGATTTTCTAGGAAAAGAAAAAATTGAATATTTATGATTATTATATCAAAAGAAAAACTAATTTCAAATTTTCAGCCTCTAAGTAAGTTGAATTATAAAATGACTCATAAAATAAAACACACACATATAATGAAATTAAAACAATTCCTTTCTTAAGAATAAATCTTGGAATTGTGTTGGTAATTACAAAGCCAAATTGCTTAACCATATTTAATTTGCTTAATCGACATGAGAAGCAACCTTTGATTTGCTTTCAGCGCACTTCAAACTGTGAGCAAAGTTCTTATATAAGAAATATTTTTTAAGTGGTTAACTTTAGATTCTTCATTTTATTTCAAGCCGGTGAGATGTCTTGAAAACTCTTCTGATCAAGATTTCATTTGCCCTGCTATTCAACGAATCTTTAGATGAATCAGAATTCCGTTGAATGGATGGGCTACAGCAGCATCAGCTGTAAGATGGTGAACATAAAAAATCAGCTACTATCATCTCGACCCTATTCGGGGTGTTACTAACCGTGTAAAAACAGCACCTACTACTTTTACCAAAGGAAGAGTTTATATTAACGACGGAATACACACTTAAAACTTTGTTTCAAATTTCAACGGTTCTCGTCAAGTGAAACTTGTCAAGAAAACAATAGTTTTTCATCGAATAATAAGTTAACTTTAACAAAATTCTCGTTGCATGTATTTGTACAATATTAAAATAATAAGTGGTTGCCAATTGTAAATCGTTTGAGTAATGGTAGGTGTAGGTTATTTTCTGATAAAAAAGGAGTCAGTGAGTGAGTGAATGTTAACGTCGCACGGTTCAGCTATACGAGAGCTTTTGGAGACAGGCCTCGTATTTTTGAACTATGGTCAAGTGAAGAGGACGACACCTGAGCTGGCAACCAGCACTCCTAACTATCACACCACACCAACGGGAGGACGTTTGAGCACTGGAAAGATTTAACGTGCGTCGGACTACTACACGGTGGGTCTTCAGTTGTACGGGGCTCGAACTCAGGATACGCCAAACACGAGTCTGTTACCTTAATCACTAGGCTACTACGGCCCCTTGATAGAAAAGGAAGTATGAAGCAAAAATAGATTTATTAATTTCTCACACCTATTAAACACAATACAGTACGTCACATACATTTACAAATTCTAAACAAAACCATTAAAATTTTTAAAGCCATATGTTCCGAAATTCTATTTCACACCTCACACACATATGTCACGCATTTTTCCTCTTTTCTTCTCAATGTTGACATTCCGCACTAACTGAACTTAGCGCCCTCTCACAGACGTTGGCTATTTCTTCAGTCCTGTAGCGGGATAATCCTTCAGTCCTTTGCATTATACATAAAAATGGAAGCCAAGACTTTCTATGCATTGGAAATTTTTGAAATATGTACAGTGAAAATAAAATGTTCATACTTCCTTACAAAAAAAAATGACGTTTAATTTGAATGTTGGATTTTTTCCCTAATTAAAAAAAATATGCAGAATTACTTAAATTCGAACTTAAAAATTATTGAAAATGAAAAGGATTTAACTTTTTTACAAACTTAAAATTTCATTATGCTTGTAAATACATTCAAATTAACTATTAAAAAATAGTGATTAACATAAAAATCTAATTTTTAAAAAAATTTCATAAGTACATACATATAATAAATAACTATGTAATAAATTGCAATAAATGTGAAAAAGCATTGCAAAAGTAGAAATGTAACAAAACTGTAGACTCAAAAATAAGAGAACCTCAAGATTTCTGTAGCAAAATTTTAATTTCAGGAACTGAGATTACTGAGCAAGAACAACCAACATCCCCTTGTAATCTGTCTATAATTCTTGATTTAACTAAAAGAAATTAGCTTAAGAATAATCTATTATCATTACTAAGGTTAGTAAGCATAACATTTTCAAAAAAAAAGTAATGCATGCATTAAAGCTATATTACTGATGTTTAATATCAAATAGAAATTAAATCTACCTAATTAACCCAGAAAATATTAAATAAACAAAAAATATTTATTAAAAAAAACAACGCTGTAAAAATGATGTCAAATTTTCAAACTTTAAGAGAAGTTAAAGTTATGAGATTAAGTCCTAGCTAAAATAGTTATAATGATAACTTCACACAAGTACAACCATTTGAAATTTTAAAATTGCACTTTAAAAGAAATGTGTTATCCGTTTAGAATCATTTTATAGATATCACACATAATTCAGTTTAAAGTGATTGATATGTCTCCTTTTCCGACTATAGTTGTTCACATACAAAATTTCCTCCATAGTACACTTGAGGAGAGGTTTTCGTCTAAGATTAAAATGAAACTGGAATTTTATATCGCCGATGTAGTAGCTCCTTGCTCATCGTTGCGAACTCTCGGACTTCATTGCTGTCATTTAAGTCTTTAAGGTTCATTTAGTTTAAGTTTCATCATTAAGTTTCTGGATTAAAAAAAAATTTCTTTTTTATGCTTAATACAACTTTTCCTCTTGTAGATCCCGCTGTAGGTACTTACATTAATTCATCAACGATGAATTCATCACAACCAGGCATATAAGTATTCAATTCATCTTCAGTGGCGAAAGATTTTATTAAGTTTTTAAAAGCCACACAGCACACACAATTAAAAACCAATATAAAAAATATACTATTATCAAAAATTAAACTATTTATACGCCATTTTTATATCTCAAGCTACAGGGTGTAGCCGACATTGCTTTCTCCGCCCATTTTTTGGTTCTCTCTCTCTCTTCTCCTCCCGATGGCAGCGCCACCTCTATAGTTTTGGTTCGGTCCGGCGAATCTTACACGTCCCACCAACGGAAGCACATGCGTCATATTTGTGACCAGGTGCTGAAAGAAAGAAGTTAGTCACACACTCACGGAGAGTCCTACTGCTGAAACAAATACCTAACTTTAGTTGAGGAGAGTGCACTATTTAATAAAAAAAATGAGGTATGACTAAAATATGATAATTAATACACAAATATAAAAAAATGCAATAAAATATGGTTATATAATCATGACTATATATAATAAGACTAGTATTACTAAATAAATACTGCAAACACTCAGGCTAATCAGAAAAAGGTAAGCGAGAGAGGGCGTCAGCATTGTCATGGTTTTTCCCCTTACGGTATATAATACGCAACTCATAACGTTGCAAGGCTAGGCCCATCGAGCTAATTTTGCACCATGCGATAATCCTTTAGTCAAAAATGAAAGTGGTTGTGGTCAGACACATCCTGTATCTGAGATCCGAAGATCCAGCAGTCAAACTTTTTTAATGCACTTAGCACGGCATACGCCTCTCGCTCTATCGTGGACCAATTCATTTGGCATTGGGTTAATTTCCTACTGTAGAATGAAATCGGGTGTTCCATTCCATTTTCATCGTTCTGTGCAAGGCTTGCGCCGACTATAGTAGCAGAAGCATATGTACACAGCTGAAATGGGCGGTTCAACACAGGGGTATAGAGAGTAGGCATTTCGATTAAGCTTTTTCTTTAAACATTGAAAAGATTCTTCAGCTGTGTCGTCCCAAGGAATTTTATTTGGAATATTCTTTTTGGTTAAATTTGTCAAAGGCAAAACAATAGCAGAAAAAATTCTTAATATAATCACGATAATAGCTTGATAAGCCAATCAGTCCTCGTAACTGTTTTTTTTGGTCGTTGGTTTCAGTAGCTTTGACAAAGTTTCCACTTTTTGAGGATCTGGAGCATGTTTTCCAGAACCCACCACATGACCTAGAAATTTAACTTGGCTCCTTCTGAAATCACACTTCTCTTAATTAACAGTTAATCCAACTTCTCTCAAAGTCTTAAAAACATTTTCTAAATGTTGCATGTGATCAGACCATGTTTCTGAAAATACTGCCACATTGTCTATGTAGGATCTACAGTACTTTTGATGAGGACTCAAAACTTGATCCATAGATTTTGAAATGTACTTCACACATTCTTCATTCCAAAGGGTAGAACTTTCCACTGATAATGTCCGGAATGAGTAACGAATGCAGTAAAATGTTTTGAGTTTTCTTCCATAGGATTTGCCAGAATCCCTTCGTGAGGTCTAAGACCGATATAAAATGAGCTTTGCCTATCTCGTACATTATAAATCTGTTGCATGCTTCATTGGATATGCATCAGGAATAGTAAAACTATTCAAAAGTCTAAAGTCTATGCACAATCTAATACTTCCATCTTTTTTTGCCACACATACCACCGGGTGCAACCAATCACTATCACTATGTTCAATCAAGTCCATATCTAGCAGCTCATTGATTTGACGTTCAACTTCTTTTTGAAGAGTAAAATGAACTCTGTATGGTTGTAATCTTTCAGGTGAACTATCTGCCGTAACTTTAACGGAATGCCTTTTACTATGGCTTTTCCAGGACAATTCCGGAATATGTCTTCATATTGTTGTAACAAATTTCTTAATTGGTATTTCTTTTGAGCATTTAAAAATCAGGCATTTGATTCAACTCGATGTCAATGGTAGGTTGATTTTCCTTATCTGTGGAGCATAATGCAGCTCACCAAAAATCGGTATCTTGATCAAATATTATTCCACATGATCAACTCTTGAGATGTAAGGTCTTAGCTTATTTACATGTAATTCTCTAGTATTACCGTCTTCCATTCGAACTAAACAAGAGTGGGGTCTAGTAAGCTTTACTACTTTGGCTGGTCCTATCCAAGTGTTAAGCAATTTATACGTAGATGAAGGCATAAGGATTAGTACTTCATCTCCAACAGAAAAACTTTTTTCTCGTGTTCTTAAATTATAGTGTGAAGTCATACGTTCCTGATTTTTAGCACTGTTTTCCGATGCGATTTCGTGTGCATCTTGCAGCTTCTTTTGCAATTGTTTCAAATATTCTTCAACAGAACGAGCAGCACCAGTAGGGATTTCCCTTTCTCCTGTCCAAAACTCTTTTAAAATAGTCATCGGTCCAGATGGTAGTCTTCCATAAACCAATTGGTATGGTGATACACCAGTAAGTGCATGAGGTTTTTCTCTATAAGCGAAAAGCAAATAAGGGAGATGGACATCCACTCATTTCCATGCTCTTGAATATTTTTGTTCAACATGTCTTTCAATGTTCTATTCCAACGTTCAACTGCTCCCATACTCTCAGGATGAACTGGAGTAGAAAACCTAGAGATACTCCCAGCACGTCTTGAAAGGCTTGAGTCAATTGTGCGGTAAATTGGTACCCTGGTCCGTACATATTGTCTTTGGGAACCCAGTTTGACAGAAAATTTTCATCAGCACTTCGCAGGTAGTTTTTGCAGTAATCTTTTTGGTTTGTATGGCTTCCACCCACCTTGAGCACAGATCAATGGCACATACGATATATTCGTGCCTTCTTCTTGATCGAGGTTCTAACGGTCCGATGCAATCCACGCTCCACACTTCGAATGGATTGTTAGGTCTTACAATGGGCTGGATCGGAATTCTATCTTTGTACGTCATAGTTCTTCGTAACTGACAAGTTTGCATGCTTCGCAATATGTCTTCACGTCCCTCTTTAACGAAGGCCGGAAAAAGAGTATTTAATACGTTGCTTTGTTTTTTGTTCTCCTAAATGTCCAGCTAACGGAATTTCATGAGCCATTTGTAGAATTTCCTTTCTTTTACAC
>BMAO01000282.1:0-100279 GCA_019973975.1 Trichonephila clavata | reverse complement strand
TTTTGAACTTCATCGGCAGTCTCTAGTTGAGAACCCGGAACTATATTTGACGCATGAACCGTGGCCATTTGAGATTTTTTTTAGTGTCTCAGACTCTGGAGCAATTTTTGTTTCAGGGATATATTCAACTAGTAGCTTAAGGCTGGAATGTATTACCAGTTACCATGCAGATTTAACTAATGTTGGTAGTTGGTGCTTTGGAGGTTATGATTTGAACTGTCTATCTACCTTCAATAGGCATACGCCTCGCTGCGTTTTTGACAACTGAGAAACAAAGTAATTCCTCGTCAGTCTATTTGTTTGCTGCTTCAATAGCGATAGAAGGGAATATATTGTTAGGTTATTACTGAAAAAGAGGAAATTTAGATAAAGTATAGTAAAAGCCCATTTCACGAACTTCCTAATATATTTATCCAAAAATCGTATAATTTTCTTGTATTAAAAATCTTCGATTTTTTTGTAAGCTATGGATGGTGACGATCTCAGGAGTATGGTAAGACAAATATATTTTAACCTCATCAGCCTATGGTCAACATCAAAGTTAATACTTAAAGTTTATTAATATTTTGTTTATAGTCGGAAATTTGGTATTATTGTGAGAAATCAAAAAGGAATGGGCGTAATTTATATGACGTCATATTCACATGATAAATGCAACCACAGGTTTCCAGCTAAATTGTTCAATCGACTCATTGTTGCCATTTTTTAGTTATGCAGAAACTTTTGTTTGAAAAAAGTATATTTGTCAATTACGCCCGCAGGTAAATAAAATGCACTTTGTACACGTATATTATAAGAATCTTTTTTTTTAAATTTTGAAAAACTTTTTGAAGAATTTTTATACTTGGACACCTTTGCCTACTCATCAAATTGGAAGTTTTTTTTTATCTGGATTTTACAAATAAAAGCAGTCTTAAGGTCATCTGAATTCAACGGAAAACACGTTATTTTCTTTATCATGTGACCGTCGTGAATTTAAGCCATTTAAATTTGTTCAAAATTTAAATATGTTCATTCAGTCCCGTTCAAGGTGACATATGTATATGCTTATTCCTAAATCCTGCATAGATTGCAAATAAGGTATTCTTCCTTTCCGGATATATCCTTATCCTAGGATATGAACGGGATTTTTGTTCCTCTAAGAAACCATAGAAAAATTCTGGTACATTATTTAATTCTATTTAAAAAAGTATATTATAATTCAAATTAACCAGGGGAAAAAAGGCAGAGTATAAAATACTTTACTTGTCAAATTTTAAAAATTTTTATTATACATTCTTTCATTCGACTAAGGAGAAATCTTCAATCATATTTCTATAAAAAAAATACCTGCTGAAAAATACTTTTGCATTTAACACATAATTTCCATAAATAGATAAGTTTGTTTTTTCTTTGAAAATTGGAACAAATAGGACAAGAAAAAGTCTTTTACTTTAAAAATTTTTTAAAAAAACTACGTTTTACTTCTTTTAAATAAAAGCAACATACATAATAAAGAAAGGATTGCGGTAGATTAGCAGCTATTATTTGAAAGAAAATTCTTATAGGTTTTACAAAATATTGTTCTTACTATAATTAAAATAAAAAAGTTTTGCTGCCGAGAATTTCCTTCGAGATTCCCTTCTTATGAGTAAAATAATCCCTATTTTATTCCCAAAAGAAACGTTCTGAGAAAATTTTTCTAAAATCAGATAAATTTTCTTTGCAATCTTAGTCTTCTTAAATAAATTCTGGAATAAATAAATTAGAAGCAACTGATTTAAAATGGAAAAAGAAAACTGTTTAAAATGACATTTCTCTGATTCCCCAAATTTAGTTATGCTTATAAATATCTGTTAAAAATTCATTGATTGCATATGGATGTTTAATATAATCTAATTTAATATAAGCCTTGGCTTTTTTTTATGAATTTTATACTATTTTGTGAACTAACTCTCTTTTTCCTAGTTTTCAATTTTTACAAGAGCAAGGAAAATGTAGCTTATATGGCAAATGACACAAATTGAATAGAATTTAATTAAAAATTTCTCTATTTCAATCTCACTTTCAGAGTTACAATTTCTTATACATAAATTAAGAGTACTCGGTACCCCCAAAATGACCAAACTATCGTTATTCTTATTTTTATTTAATCTTATTCTTTGCATTATTATCTTTCTATTAATATGTTACTTTTGAATGTCGGAAAGTTAGAAGATGGATAAAACTTCATTTGAAAAATATAAATTAACAAATTAAGCTATTCGACCCGCCCCCTTTTTAGAAAAAAAAGCTAAAAAAAGAGTTTTGTTAAAAAATCTATTTTAAAAAGAGAAATAACAACAATAAAAAAGGTGTAATATATATAAATCAGGATATTACCCATGCAATACAATAAAGTATTTTTTTTTCCTTTGTGAAATGTGTGAATGTAAAATTTTTGAATAAAGGTATTTTATATTCATAATTTCAGTTCTTATTCCTCATATGTTTTTCATACTAATATAATACTTCAATATTATATGAAGAAAAAACTAAAATTCCTGTCATGAAAGAAAAAAAAATGTTTTCTTAACAATTTTCTTGAATTTTTTTTTGTGCAATTAATATTTTCTGAAAATTGATTATTTATAAAAGTGTATGGGTTGAAAAAACACGAAAATGCAATTATTTTCAAGAAAAATACATAACTAATGTTTTTAAGTGGTATTTATATTTATTTAAGGTTATTATAATTATTTTTCCAGAATTGTAAACTTTAAAGTGGGTTTTCTCTGTGTTTTTTCCATACTTTAGTGGATTTAAAATGCTACTCCTTCCACAATTATTTACCAATCACTTCCATTTTTTCCCAAAAATTATATATAAAGCATGCAACAAAATAATTGATTCATTTTGCTGTAAACTGTGAATACCTTTTTTAAAAAATTAAAATGTAGGAGATATTGACCTTTTCGTTGAATTTTAGCGTGCATATCAACATTTTATATTTTTTCCTTCAAAACTAATTAGGTTGTTGTAAAATCGATCCCAAAAGTTGCTTAAAGTATTCTTAAGAATATTACAAAAAATTTCAGGTCAAAAAAATTAATAATTACAAAAGGAGTAAAACTTTAAAATTTTCCAAATTTTCTTCAAAAAAATTAAAATTTTTAAAATTGTGCGAATAATATTTGAAAATTTTCATCTCGTATCATTTTTTTGAATAGAAACATTCTCTGAAGTGCCGAAACATAATTTTTAAATACATAAATAAATAAAAATTGTTCAAAGGATACCGAATCCTCTTAAAATTTTTATTTCACAAATACTTGCAAATTAGATATTAAACCCCAATTCTTATTATTTTGTTATTGTTTGATCATTTTTATAGACTCATTAGAAATAAACTCCAAGTTAATTTAATATTAATAAATAGATGTACCAAAATAAGTCGATTACAAAAATGCTTGTAGATTTATAAACTATTTTTCTGGAAGATTTTATGCATATATCGTACAATGTGCAATTTTATTTTTCTAAAAAAATTTTAAATCTACATTTTATATACTATATATATATAAGAATATATACTATATAGTTTTTCTAACTTGATTGAACTCTGGCCTTTCAACACCATAAGGCCTTTTTTGCGGTCCATTTAAGATAAGAAATTCGATTCCATATTCTCTTAAAAGCGGGGAGTAAGATAGTGCATACTGTAGCCGTCTACTTCCCGGAGTGAATATATATATATATATATATATATTAGGAGGTATATATATATATATACATACCACTGTTACCACATTCTGTTAAAATGGCAATATAGATAATCGCAAATCTTGAAGAAATATCAGAGGTTGCATGAAAAACCACTGAATAACATTTCTCTGTGTTTAATGTTTCGTGAAAATTGTTTTTGTCCCTCCCGGGAGAACTCTTAGTAAAAATATATGGAAGCCAATTTCGTAAATAAGCAAATTCAAGCGCCCAGAAGGGAGGTTTATTCGTTTTAAAAGGAAAACATCAGAGGCTCCCTAGGTTAACAAACGTAAAATAAATATTCTTGAGCTTCTTATATTGTCTTTGTGCACAATTTGTGTTTGAATTCTTTTGATATCTTTTTAGAAACTAAATTAGAATGTGTTTTTTTACAGTTTTTCTTTTTATTATTTTTAATGATTACTGAACATTTATAAAACTGTATTAAATATCATATTTTTTAGTAATAAATCATTGATTAATTACTATTTGTCAAAGAAACACCCACCTGGCCACAGAGCATAAATATATTAAAATCTTTTATATTGAATTTATTCGGTATGATAATGTAAAATGACATACATATTTTTTTTATCAGTTCTCCGAAAAATAAATACCTTTACTTCAGAGAATAGAAATGAACAGATCTTTTTTAAATATTCAAAGGAAAATTCATTAAACACAGAATAACTCATTCAATTTAACCCACTCAGTGTTTTTGAAACTATAAGTAACTTATATATATATATATATATAAGAATATCTACAGAATCCCTTGGCACTGGCGGATCTAAAATGATTACCAGAAAACCTGGTTATGTCCAGCTTATATGAGTCCATCCCCCGGGCCCCTGGGTGCCCGCCTCAGGCACCCAGTGGATAAACTTGCACTGAGCGTGACCGCAGAGGTAAGCCACGGGATATTTGTGATGGATATCTACAATATTTATCGCATGAAGTTGACAACTTTTAAGCGGGTATTTCCTTGTCCTAACCTCCACGTCACTCCACACGAAATTTTCATCACGCATCAACAAGGTTTCAAGCACTGGTAATAAAACAGAATAAAATTTCAAATCTTTAAATATGAAAAAATATTTTATCTTTATATTCTGTTTGTCCTTTTCTTTTATAAGTCCCAACTGAGTATTTAATAACGTCTCCAAAGCAACACCAAGGCTTTTGGTCCTCACAATTTTGACACTCGAACAAGTGACAAAGACAACACTTAAGCCAGATCCTCTCTCACTTAACTTCCACACCACGCTAACAGGAGGACGTTTGAGCCTCGATAGATTTAACGTACATTATCTCCTCTACACAGCGGGTCTTTAGTGGCAACAGGGCTGAAACTCATGATACTCCGGTCACAACTTCGGACCATGACCACTAGGCTACTGCGGCCACTTTATATATCTCGATGAGAACGTTCTGGTAAATATGAAGTACAGGTAACTTCCGTGTAAGAAATCCTTTAATAACACGGTTTCACTGTTCACAGTTTCGAAAAATGGTATAAAACCCTTTTATAATCCATATCCTAGATCAAGATTTCACTCTTATTCGGTTTGAGAATAAGAGAGACACGTTAAAAACATTTATTGAAAGACGGTAAGGAATATTTTTGCTAAAAACGCTTACGGTTAGCAATGATTACAATGAAATCTATATATATATATATATGATGAAAATATTGCTTTTATATAAATATATCTGTCTTACATTATAAAACTATAATTGTATATTTTTCTAATTTTTGGAAACCAACTGCTATTGTTTGTTGCACGAGTTTTTACTAGTTTTTATTTTTTTTCAAGTCCTATTATTAGTTATCTCTCCATATATATATATCTTATACAAATTTTCAATCGTTCATAAAATACTTTTTATTTATCCATTCAAGTTCAAATACATTTTTTAAAAAACTATAATGGATGACACTTGATGTTAATAAAGGTTTTTCAAATATTAATTCAAAAATTAAATTTAAAAATGAATAAATAGTAACAAATAAAAATAATAGTTGAACAGCGTATTTTGAAAGGAAAATCGTTTTGTCCCCTTAGCGCAATGGATAGACTTCTAATCCAAAGGTCGTGGGTTCGAATCCCACGTGGGATTGCTTAATTTCTGAGATTGTGATTTCTTTTTTACAATACTATTTTATTAGAATAATTAAATTTAATTAATGAATAAATAATAACAAACAAAAATAACAGTCCAACACCCTATATAGAAAGGAAAATGGAAAATTGCAAGGGAAATCGCTTTCTCTATTTTGTCACTTAATATTGGATTCTCTCCTGTTTGTACATATACATATTTATATGAATTGTAACTATTTTATAAAAAGTAACGAAAACAAACAATTTTCTTTGTTGATCTAAGAAGGAATGGACTTAATTTTTTTAAATACTATTATATATATAATATCGATATTTTTTAGAAACTTCACTGCCGTTTTAAAAGGAGTATTACCGGTACTATAGACTTAGAATTTATTTGTATCGGTGTTGCCTATTGACTCTTGTGTAGGGATACGGCAAAATTTTATTTCCTGCTCATACTACACGATCCCAACTTTCTTACATTTTTCATCATGTGCACGATTCTCGTCAGTGATAGTACAACAAATTATTGCAAAAGCTGAAGTCATTCCACATGTCCCTTGCGACACTCCCGACGCATTCTCAGGCATCAACCTGTGCTGAGTTCCCACGAATGTAATTCAAAAACGTTCTCTTCTCTCGAATCACATGGTCTCCCCCTTAAATTGCAGTGTTTTTTTTTTTGTTTGGACGAAGAAGACATTCGACATTCTTGTCAAGCGTTTTCCCACAAGCCGTGTTTACAATCGGCGCTGGCTTTGGGCCAGATGTGACGTTGTGGAACTGAATCACATTCAGCTGAGCAACAACGTCGTGAAATATTATTTTTTGCGGGAAAAATTAACCAGGAATAAAATAATATGAGCGGCAGCGGGTCGTGCGAAAGTTGTTTATTTCGTTTTAATGATTCTGGATGTTATTTTTTCCCCTTCCCTTTTTTTACCCGTACATTCGAATTCGTGCGAACATCGGTAATGCCATACTTTCGGTTTGCATCGTAAATTGTTCGAAAAGGAATCGTGTGCGGGAAAAGGTTTAAAAAGTAAATGCGTTAGACTGAGAAAAATAACGCAATTTTAGTGAGAGATCTTTACATTACAGATAACTCGATTGCTTTTTTTCACTGGTAATATTTACATGCACAAGATTCGGTGTCTTTTCCCCCGCTAATTATTGACATTGTTGATAATTAAGGTATCCCAACTGCGCTAAAATCATAAATTTGATCAAAAACTGACAATTTTTTTTTCCACAGGCCATCTTATTTATTAGCTTTATAAAAATACCAAGTTTTTTATTTTCCATTCACTAGAAAAAAACTGCAAATGTTTTAGTAAAAAGCAGATGCGACAACTGTAAGCAAGATGTCAAACTCAAAAAAGACAGCGATTGCTTAGAAAATTTTAAAAATTATTCACTAAAAATTTTGTGTATGTTCTGTATAATAGTAGAAGCGTTTTAACCTTCAGATTTATCAATCCCCTTTTTATTACAATATTTACAGTTCCTTACATTTGAATATAATCATTGTTTTTTTATGTAATTTCATCTAACTACGATAAAGTGCATTTTTCTCATTTTTAATTTTAGCATTTTTTTTTAAAATGTACGAAATAAATCTAAAAACCACAAAAAATCCCCATATCTCCCTTTTTCAAGGAAAAGTTGTCGCAAGTAGTCGGATATCTATATGACAGTAACATTTCCTCGATTTTCTAATTCGAATAGACGTAAAATAAAAGATTTTTTAAAAGTTGAACTTGACAGACGGAGAGAGAGACTTACAATTGAATTAGTAACCATGATTTTGAAAATGAATAATTTTTTTGATATTTAGTGTCAGAATATATACACATAAAATTAATTTAAGAATAGTTTTACTGTACAAAATTATTTAAATGCAAATTTTTGGCAAAAAACGGAGAAAGAATCACATATTATCAAAACACTCTCCTTTTAATCATTTTTCAAGTCCCGATCTCTTTAAATACTTATGACTGAATACTGCTAACTGAATTGGAGTTTTTAATCGAAAAATGGAGGAGCTGGGTCACAAAGCCCTCAATCGATGCAAAATGGAAGTTTGGAGAGTGAAGGTACTGCTTCTAGGTTTGTTTTCAACATATAACCGTGTTTCAATATGCATGTCACCTTTAGTTTGCGATATAAATAAAATGATAGAGTTCTGATGCGATATACCTACCAATACCGCCAGTTATAGCAATTTTTGTCTTAATACATCAGGCATATGGCGATTAAAGCACCAAATTCGGCGTCCGGGCATAAACTTTATTTATTTGTTAAAAAAAATTAACTTTTCTTGTAAATTAACGAAATTGTTTTAAGATTAGGTTTCATTAACTTATTTCCCCCCCTTCTAATTGCAAATTTTCACGCATGCTTTACATTTTACTTTATGACTATACCATAATATTAACATTACTCAAAATGGGATTTTTTTTAAGGTAGAAAACCATTTAGGTAACTTTAATTTAATCATGCCGCTTTAAGCATATCGTGTGAAACTACGTTTAGAACCTTCAAGTAAATCTTTTTAAAAAGACGCTCACAACTTTCAATTTTTAAACTTTTTAACAGTATCGGACTTTGGAGCGTTTGTCAAAGAGCCAATTCTTTCCTCTATTCTAATTACTTGAACTTTTAATACGTGACTATCAATTTTTTTTTATATTTGAAGAAAAATCCATTGGTAAACATAAAATAAGTGTAAATAAATTTAAGATCATTCAGGAAGTCACTGGCTTTCTGCTCCTGATGTAACCACGTGACTGAGTGTTCATTTACGTCCTACTATAAAGCAATACGAGGACTGTTGGAGACGGACCTTGTGCTTCTGACCCCTGGTCCAGATTTAACGTGCACCAGCTCCTCTACACGGTGGGTCTTCAGTGGCACTAGGGCTTGAGCTCCTCACCATGACCACTAGGCTACCGCGTCCCCCGATCTAACAATACCAAACGTCAATGGAATCTCTTATTTTGACGCAAAAATGTATATTGTTTACTTGTCCCCTTCGTTGTTAACGATACATACAGTCGGACCTCCATGTTCAGACCCTTTATTTAGCGAATTTTTCTATTTTGGGAACTTTTTCCTGAAACCAAGAACATTTTAATATTTTCTTCGTAAAATAACTTCCAAATAGCGAAATGCATTTCCTATTTAACGAATTTTTTCTCTTTTAATTCGATTTTTTTTCTTCCTATTTTAAAAATATTTCAGGACATTTCAAATTATTTTCTCTTTTAACACATTTTATAGTGATCAATGGCCTTGAACTGGTTTGACAAAGAGCCTAACTCACATAGAGCAATAAAATGGCCGTAATCTTTCGAATAAAAAACTTAAACAAAGTTAACAGATTTTATCAGTAATTAAATTTACGGATGCATGTGGTATGTATGTTTAAAATTACTAGTAATAAAATAATGTATGTTAAAAATAACTTGTATGTTTAAAATGAGAAAATGTCATTAAAACCAATTTACTTTAATGTATAATTTTTTAAAGTTGAAAATTTACTGTATTCCTGGACAATGATTTTTTTTCCCCTTGTAGATTTCTTTTTGATGGGTAAAATTTATAAAACAAATAGATATTAATTTAAGGTAGATATTAATTAAGTGTGAATAATTACTTTTTAAAAATAATATGTAGTGTTTAAGAATTTAAAATCTGTTTTATGTGGTTCCTAAAGTACATTAAAAGATGAATATTGAATGAATTTTCCGTAGAACGAATTATTTTTCGGGATTTAACAACTTCGTTAAATTGAGGTTCGATTATATTTTCTATTAAAAAAAAGGCAACGGTTTATATAATTCGAAGAGAAAAAAATGACTACGTTTCGAAATTCGATAATACTGTAACATTTCTTTTTTGAGTCATTTTAACCATGCCACCAAATTCCATAAGCATTTCGCAAAAGACATGAAGAATATGTAGACTAGTTAAAACCAGTTAAATAGGGTTTGGATTAGCATTATCGTTGTCACTACACCTGGCATTGATATTAGCATGCGTAGGAACAGATCGAGAATTGAGAAATCAGCGTACTTCAAAAAACAATTCATGGCTTTCTCTCTAATGTAGATACTTATCAGAAGTCATTTATGCATATATATATTTATTTTAACGATATGTTTATCAAAATGATTCACTGCTAAGAAATTCATTGAAATCAGAACGTTATCTGAATTATTTTAGAAAAAGAATTGATGTTCTAAAACATTACCTATTTAGATATAACCTTACCAGCAAATCACCAATTGCATGCTTACATAACTGGAATATGAAATGAAATGCCTTGTCTAAATTAAAAGACAAGATAATGCAAGAACGTTTTTTTGATTTGCATAAGATTTATGTCTTGAAAGACCATTGCTTCTTATTTATAAAATAGACAATGCGCATTTAAATCATAGAAATATAGCAAACACTTATACACCTTATATTAACGAGAAACATTTTTCGCGTAACAGATAGATTCAGAGAAAAAGATTTCATATTAAAGACGTTTTTTAAAATCTACGTATGTAATATACCCTGAAATTGAATTAGTTTTATTTTAATATCATTAATTGAAATAATTTCAATAAACTATGAGTGAAAAAAACATAGTAAATATCTCAAGATTATGAAGCTACTAAGTATATATCTGACGTGTTGTGTGGACTTTGTAATGGTTTTGATGGCAGCGTGAAGCATATTTTTAGTATTTACCGAATCCGGGTAAAAATTATTTATCCTCGAAACTACCCAAAAATTGTGAATTTTGCCAAAAATCGACACATTTTTTTATAATTTATTTTATAGGCCATCTTACTAGCTTTATAAAAATACCAAGTTTATTATTTTCCGTTCACTAGAACAAAAACTAAAAGTGTTTTAGTAAAAGCCCAAGTCAATACTTTAAGCAAGATGTCACACTTTAAAACGCGTTTTACTCGAAATATATTATTTTGAAAATGCTCAAACGGTGCCAGTGATTGTTAAAAGAGTTTTGAAAATAATTAACTAAATTTCTTTGTATATGTTCTGTATAATAATAGAAGTGTTTTAACCTTCAAATTTATCAAACACTGCTTTATTACAAAATTTAAAGTCCTTTATGTGAATATAATCACTGTTTCCTTAAGCAAATTTCTTATAATAACCAAAATAAAGTGCTTTAGTTTTTGTAAAAATTAAAATATCTCTTACCCTGAGGTCATTTCAAAAATGAATAACATAGCAAATAGGGAACATAGCGGAATTGAAAATTTGTTCATAAACTTTTGGTACAGAATGGGCCGCGTTTAAGTTATTTTTTGTCAATTTTTACCCATTTTTTCCCATTTCAGTAACAATAACTTCTTTTTCTCTTCTTAATTTTAGTATATTTTTCTTAAAATGTACAAAACAAATCTAAAAACCACAAAAAAATCCCCATAACTCCTTTAAAAAAAAAAATTTTCGCAAGTAGTCGGATACCTTAATCACTAAATACACAAATTTAAAAATTGTGAAAAATTATTTTGGAGAGTTTCAGATAAATTACCCACAGAATTTCAATAAGCTTCTTTCAGATCATCACAGAACCACGGTAGCTTCACGCGTTTGTAGTCGAACGTCCGCGGGATCGATACTTGATTCTAAGCACAATCGTACTGAATAACGAGGGCTTCTTTAAGTTAAAATTCCTTAACCTTTTACTTGTATCGCCCAAGTCCAGTTTGGGTCACCCAAATATGCCAAATATGGAATGCACGAACGGACTTCAAGCAAGAGGGGAGGGGGATAAATGTTTCTATTCCCGATTCGACTTTTTCTTTGGTGATATTTAATCAAATGTAGCTTATTGTTTTTACAAAAATACGGTACTTGGTTTGAATTAGTTAAAAAAAAAATTGTGTTGCAGGTTTGTGTGACACACTATGTTTTTATGTATATTAATCATGAAAGATTTGTAAAAATTCCTTTATATTCGAAATAACGCAAGGAATTTCATATTTTAAAGGGGTTTTTTTCTCAGAAAATTTTATTTCGAAGTGATGTGACAGACTGGCAGATCAATAGAAGGTGGATTCATAACCCAATAGTTATGAGTTTAAACTGTGGGTTGTGGTGTGGAAGTTAGAAGAGTGTGGGTGCATCTTCATTTCTTGACCGTTATTCAAAATTATGCGTCCTTCGCCAATAGACAGTGTTATTCTAAACCTGTGGTTCACAAACCTTCTTGACCCATGAACTCCTTTTATAGTCAAAACCTACCTATGGTCCCCTTTTTATAGTCAAAACTTGCCCACAGACCCCCAAGTGAAAAAGCTGCATAAATGCATAGTATAAAAATTACAAATTTTGAAAAAACAAACATTTTGATGAAAAATTTTACATTGTAATTATAGCTTTTGTTTAAAAGAAAAGAAAAGAAATTAATGACTTGTGCATGAGCTTGATGAGATGTTATGAGCGTATTTATGTCCGTCTCAATGTTTAGGAGTAGCAATCGCAAATCCCCACGATCACTAATTTCTAGTCTGTTTCTTCTTCTTTTTTTAATTTTGTGATGACGTTTATAACGGCACGGAATCCAAGTTCGACCAAAGAGGAAGACACGGTAAAATAATCAAGAACTTCTGTACAATAACCCACAAAGAATGATATAAAATTGGGATCTGTTTTTGTAACCAGAATATGTGGTATCCTTGTTCAAACTTTGGTTTAAGTCCCTCATTTGTGGTCCGGTATTAGTATGGATTCATATGAGTTTGTTCACTCGCAAAAGGATTCAACACCCAGTTGGGATTATTCAAGTGAATTATTGTTATTTATTAAAATTTCCTTAAAAATAAAAATGGATAATTTTTTTAAATTTTATATTAAATTTTGCGTGGACGTTGTTCAGGGCCCCCTGACATTTTTCAGGGACCACCAAATCAATTTTAATTTTCCAAAGACCCCCTGAACTATATCGGGGACCCCTCGGCGTCCGTAAGGACCACTTTCGCAGCCACTGCTCTAAACTGTTTTGTCTTTAGCGAAGAAACAATTAATAAGACTGTGATTAAATCAAAAATGTTGTGCAAAATAAAGGAAAATGTCATAACTGTATTTTCTTACACAGACTATTGCCATACTTCATGACTAAATTGTCACGTAAATTTCATTACATGTTTGGAAATTGTAAGGGTTATCGCTGACAGTAGTCGTTTTATTTAAATATGAAATAGTAGCCATATATAAATAAAGCGCGCGCGACCTATGCCGTTTTTTATGACAGTTAAAAGCAGATTGTGACAGATATATAGTTTATACCAGGGGGCCAACCCATGGCACGTGTGCCACAATGTGGCACGGCTGAGTTGTAAGGGTGGCACGCGAAGACTTATTGAAAAATTTTAAAAATTTGAGAGGATAATAATTATTAATTTTTTACTGTTTTATTGAAAGCTGATTGCCTCAGACAGAACAAAACATCAAAATTTATTTTAAATACACTTAATAAAATTACAATAGAAAATTATAATGTAGACCACACTCCACCATTGTTTTGTGCGTTGGTTTTCCGAAGGAAGTGATTTCGTGAGAATCGGGAATTTGTAGGAGACGTTTTATAATATCCAGAAGAAAATAATGAACTGCACAGTGAGTGATTAACTTCCATGCTTTGAAATCTCAATAGCTTGAATGTTGCGTTATTAATGTCTTCTTAGAATCATATAATAGAATATATGGTAATAGAGGATCTCGTCAAAAAAGGTCTAATATCTGAAATAATAATTTGCACTTCGAATTTCCAATACGCGTTACCGAGGGACTTTCAAGCTTAATGGAAAGGCAGTTATGACAATCATTCCGCACAATAATATTTATTAATATTGATGTGTAACATCTTTCCTCTCGATTGCTGGAGATTTGTGGGAGTGATTTCGTGAAAAGGGACGGAAATGCATAACAGGAAGTTGGGGAAGCGCGCGCTATTTAATTTGACCAATCAGTGCGCTTGGTGGTGTCTTCGCTTTCCTCGCCCACTCCCCCCTGCGGTTTAGGCCGTGGGATCTTTATTTTTGTTTTCTCACTTAAGGATCAGAGAAGAAGCTAAGTCCTTTAGCTGGATCTTGTAAAGATATATCCACGTGGGGCCCAACTCTAGTAGCCATCAAGCCGCCAGCCATTTTTATGTTGTTAAATTTAGCATTTCAAAAGATACTAATTCAAAAACTCGGTTTCATTTGCGCTTGACTCTAAATCCACTTCGCACATACCAGCAAGTCTTATTAGACTTCACCAAGGATAAACTTGCGATCCTTACTCTCAATTGTCAAAGTCTGAGGGCTCACCAAACAGATTTCGACGTTATTTCACAAAATTGTACGTTACTCATGTTGGCAGAGACGTGGTTAGATAATGACGAACGTGTTTCGATACCTAACTTCGATTGCTGCGTACAATTTAAACGACCGGGCCACAGAGCAGCTGGTGTTGCGATCTATCGCAAACAGAACAACTCACATGTTGTGGCTCCTATATGGATATTACTTATCGTCAAACAAGTGGATTGGGTATTGTTATTCAAGATATTGGGGACATATGTGCGACAGAATGCTTATTTGAAAATGAACAGGCAGTGATTTCGGTGGTCGTATACATTTCTCCGAATCAAACGGTTCAAAAAATTAAAGATTTCCGGCATTTTTTACTTATACCATATACCGAAGGTGGTTTTGCTCTTTTAAAAAAAACTATCACTCGCTTTTCATGATTTTGAGTCGTGATTTTAAAGTTAACTTCAGTTTGCTCGAAGCCGAGCCACTCATAGCTTTTTTGAATGATGGAACTCAAGCTCGAAATGAACACAAATCGAATTGTTTGGGCAACTAACAGTGGTACTGTTATTGACGTTATTTTTCAACGGTTTTTAAATACTTTGAAATCACAAGTATATATGTCATATTTTAGCTATCATATATAAGTTATCATTACCACTTTTTCCCAAATTGAACGAGAATAATTATTTTTGAGAAAAAATTGCATTTCTCCTTGTGTTAATTTAAAATTTTCATTAAAGATATAATTATTCCATAGAAAATTATTTCCAATCATACTCGATTCATTTTTTTCAGGATTTAAGTTGCTATTGCGTATTGACCACGATAGCATGTCAGATGTTACACATCGTATGCGACTACTGTAAAGCTCGTTTCTTTTTTTTAACTGCAAACCGCTGTAGCTCAAAAGTCAAAAACTTCATTGTTTTCGTCATTGTAAAGAAACGGCAGTTGACCCAAGAGTTAGAGACTCAATTTCACTAAAGACCAACTTGTGCGAAAAGGTAAATTGAACCGTTGTTCATAAATTCAATTGTTTCAAAGGGTGTGACGTGAATTTTTTTAAAAAATAAGCCATCGACTCACATGGATCATTCTTGTCACTGGAATAGTCAATATTGAGCAGCCCGCCGCCAATTAAGGCCTTATTTTTTGTCGTAAGAATTAATTCCCTCTGCCAATATGATAAAAAAAGTAAGAACTCTTTTCTTTATGTGCTTCTAAAGTATACATATAAATTAAAATTATTAAGTTGTGATTCGTCTTCGGGTATATGGGTTGTGTGTGTGAAGTAACCCTTGATCCTGTGTGTCGGGAAAAACTGCGATGAGGAAATGATTAAGATAAAAAATGTCATGCTACGAGAGAAAGGATTGCTATTCGTTGGGAATATGTCCAGTAGGCGTGATTACAATTGTAGTATTTGGTTGAAAAGTTAGAGTTTCTGCTAGTCGGAGTGCTGAGAAACAGCTCTCTAATTGGTTACCTGTTCATGAGGAAGATAGCTCTCATTGGCTGCTCAAAATTAAAATTATAAAGAATATTGCTTTACATTAAAAATCTTATTGTTACAAAAAATTTGCTATAAAAATGTATTTTTAAAAACACAGATTAAATAAAAGTGTTTCAATAACAATACGGAAATGATTATTAAAATTATAGATATGCATAAGGACTTTCTATGTGTAGGTAAATGTAAGAAATTTTTTAAATCTATCTATAACTGTTAATGTGAAAACTATAATTTAGTTTGAATAAATGTATATATGTACATTGTAACATTGTCATGGCAAAAAAAAACCGTTTCTGGGCAAGATACTACATACATTTATATAAAAAAAAATGTAGGATCCAATAAGTTGTAAGTAATATTTGTTCTGAAAAGACTTCAATTCAAGCTAAGCTAACGTATTCGAACCCAAGACTTAAACTTCTAAGCCGTAAGCTACAGCACTCCGCCAAATTAAACTGCACATTGGCAACAAACCCACATGAAAATAAGCAAGGTGTCAAACAAGTTATAACTTAGTATATTACAGAAACAAAATCTATATTCCATTTTTAAAAGAGTAATATTTTAACTTTCGAAATGCTGGCGAATTCGACCCTTATTTCACCCTCCAACACTTTTAGTTACAACCGAGAGTTATGATTCCATTCCAGAGTACATTCCGTGGATTTCCGTAAAAGAATGCTTAATGAATTCCTCGATGTAACTAATGGTCGCAATTAGTGTTCGTTAACAGGAGATAACTACTAAATCTTTTCCTAATTGTGAAAAATTTATTTCCATACCTTAATTATCCGAGCTATATTAAGTTATCTAAGAAATAACCGTCTGATCTTTGGAAATTAATGTTTAGTTTTTCATCTTGGGGCTAAGTTGAGGGGTCTATAAAAGAAGTTGTAAGCTCCCACCTGATTGATAGTGTCTGCTGACTTCGGTCGATTACGTATATTAATGCGTCTACCACAACATCCTAGGCCCTACCGCAATTACTTAAGTAGTATCTTGTCTCCCCTACGATTTATTAAAATTATTTATCGTGAACATACACCATTTCGCTGTCTGGATTGAGAAGAAAGCTAATTGTTTTAATAATTAGTATAGTAGAATCCCGAAACCTCGGCCTGATGTGTACCGAAGGGGATGGCCGAGTTTGTGAAAATGCCGGGCTAACGAAAATGTGGGAGAAAAAAAGAATAAGTATGAGTGTTTCCTCAGAAAATATTGTACTGCACTTGTTTGCATTGTTTACTAGAGAATACAATAAAAAATAAATTGTCCAAATGCCCATTAACAAAATAAAAATCCGTACTTTATGAAGGCATAGAGCATTTATTGTACGAAAGGGAAAATTAATGAATGTATAGTATACATTAATTTACCTCTGAGAGACACACCCCAGAAAAATATTTTTTGAAGGCATAAATAAAATAATGAAAATTAAATAGGCGACTTTACAAAAAACTGGTTACTTTTTTAAAAAATGCGTTTGTCTTCAACTGCACTCTGCGTTTTGCTGCTTCATCACTAAGACGACGAACGAGAAGGAACAGTAAGTCCATTACCAACGCACCTTGTTTTTAACACCCTTTTATAAGCTTCACTTGTATGTATAATGGAATCTTTTTTTAAACATTTATAAACCCCGTGCACCACACAATGTATCACACGGGGGCTTACAACGCTAAGACGGGGGGGGGGGAAAGATTACTACACAAACATCCATGCCTTCTCCGGGATTCGAGCCCAATCCCTACGGCATCGCAGTCAGCGTCACTAACCACTATACCGGAAGGATGGTAATGGAATCTATGAACTCAGTTTTTACCCACTTTAGAAGGTGAGATTAATTCGAAATTTTTCTCACTTCTTCAGGACCGATGATTATACAATAATTTAATAATTTTGCTCCATTGTCCTGATCTGGATCATCAGGATTAATGATTTCTCATTTTTAGATTCCATCTCGCATCTGGCGACTCATTTCAGATACCATTTCCAGATTTGGCGAATAAAAGATTAAGTTAGAACTTAGTTCAATTGATTATAAAAGGGCGTTTTTTTTAGTTTTTTAAACTATAATTTATTTAACATCCTTTTATAAGCTTCACTCGTATGTAACGGAATCTTTGAACTCCATTTTTACCCACTTTAATTTTTTGGCTCATTTGTTCTGGACCGATGGCAATACAATAATTTAATAATTTTGCTCCATTGTCCTGATCAGGATAATCAGGATTAATGATTTTCCATTTTCAAATCCCATCCCGCAACTGGCGACTCATTTCAGATACCGTTTCCAGATTTGGCGACTAAAAGATTGAGTTACAACTAGTTCGATTAACTATAAAAGAGTGTCTCTTTTGGGTTTCTTAAAAACTATAATTTATTCAAAATACAGCCTTTAGTCTCTCTGTATGTGTGTCCTCTACGTCAACACCTTCCTCATTTTTTTCATTCACTGTGGCAGCAGCAATAATTTCTGCATCGGACGTAGTGTCTTGTTCGGTATCGTTCTGAACGGGTCTGCAAGTGGGGCAATCGTATGTGGCCGAGGTATCCTGATTGCCGGGTTGTCGAGTGCCGAGTTTTCAGGACTCTACTATATTCATATATAAAGCACTCAGTCTCTATCCAGTAATTTGGTGAAAACGAAATAATAGCCGAGAAATTACAACAATAACCAGACTAAGGACAAAACATTTTAAGGGCATGAAGATTCTGCCTGATGGATCCAGATCATATGTGGAATGCAGGCACTGCCCAGGCAAGCAACTGGATCCCAAACACCTTTTTAGCTGTCCTTCCATTGTTGGTGCCCTTTTTAAAATAGATATGACTACAGCATGGACATCCTATACTCGGATGTTGCCACGGCAGTGATTCACGCCTATGGCAATATTTGACTCATTTCTATATCTTTATTTTGTTATATACACCTTTGCACTTTGTCATACACACGACAACAACAACAAACGAAATAATACATTTGTTGGAAAAATTAAAAGGTAAAAAAATATAGTACATATACTTTTAGAAAATGCAGAGCAATCTATATTAGTTTTTTTTTTCAAATTCAAAATATACAAATATAAAAATTTTGATTGTTTTGTAATTACCTACTTAAATTGAAAGAATTCGAAATTGAAGAAAAAATTATGGTATATTTTGAATTTTATTGCCTATCGCGCGTACGGTTTTTTCGTATCTACGTTTCCAACACTTAGACTAAATTATTGAAATGAAATGAAATACGTACAAGTAATACTAATCAATTACAAAAGGGAAAGGGTGACTCTAGTTTATATTTGAGAAAAAATGATTCACTGTTCACAAATGTGAGTATTAATTTTATAGTTTTATAAAAAATTATATTTAGATTAGCATTATTTACAAAATGTATCTCTAATATTTTCACTACTTTCGCTTTTTTTTAAACTGATATTTTATTTTCATTTGAGAAATAAAAGCCACTTATCGAGCACATAAATTTCTTATTACGAACCAAGCCGAGTATTATAATTGTTATTACTCTTTGAGAAGGGAGAAAAATTTATGTTGAAACTGATCATTATTTGCTCAAATTGTTTGTTCTTAAACGTTTTATTTTTTGAAATATGCATATCATTCAATCGAAATTTCAAATTAAAACGAAATTTCTAATTTCTTTGTAAGTACATATTGATATAATGGGAAAAAATATTTGTCAAAAGCATTAATTCCTAAGAATTATAAAAAAAAGAATCCCACCCCGACAAATATGTAATTTTTTGAAATTACTTTTGTTAGTCTTTAATATATAAATACATAGTTAAAGCATAAATTGCTTATTTATATATTTGAATTCCTCTTAAGAGAGTAGGTTTACTGCACTTAATAAAAATGTTCAGTAATATATAAATATATTTTTAAATTATATTTTTGAGAAGTAAACGTTAAATAACACTAGTTAATTTCTACTTTTGAAATGATTTACAGGCAATTTGATTTTAAAATGATTTGATTTTTGCGATACATAACACAAAATACTTCGTTTAAAATCCAGATGAAACTGCTTGATACCTTGCGCTTTGATGATTTTGTTATACTTAAAACAAAGACATTGCCTTAAATGATTTTTTTTGGTACATACAAATTTCAGAGCATAAATTTAAAAACAATTTTAGCATTAACTGCAACAAATGTAACCTCATGGATCAAGATTAAAAATTTAAATAATTCGACGCATGTAAGATGCAAAATAGCAAAATATAAAAAAAAAAAAAACATTAAACCGAAGCCAAATCAGTTGTTGCTTAGATGAAAGAAATTGCATAAAATGATTTCGAATTCAGTACTTAGTATAATCAAGTAAATTGAACAAGACTCGAATGGAATATTTTCAAAGAATAAACAGGATTTTTTTTTTGAACTGTATACAAGGTTTATCTTTGATGATTAGAAATTTACGAGTTTTTGATGAATACATGTTTTTTTCCTATTTAAATATAAATTCGAAAGCAATAATAGTTAAAACTATAAAAATCCGAAACTGTTTTTAAAGAGTGTGGTGCATTATAGTATTTTCTAAAGTATCTTTCGTTTGGTAAGAAAATTAGCAATAGTAATATTGCCAACAAGTTGTCAGAAATTCGTTTAAGATCTTTTTTTCATTTTCATAAATCAATGCTTCTCATTCGCCTAAATATTATTTATACTATTCCATAGTAGAAAGAAATATAATTTATAAATAAAGTTAACGGAATTCCATATACTTATTCTATAAACTAAAGAATTCAATAGGCAAAAGTCTCATTTATAGATTTCGAACTTTGATTCAGATAAAATTTGCAGATTTATTCCATTTCTGCGGCTTGGAATGTTTTCTGAAACCTTTATATTAATTAGAACTCTTCTATAAAAGTATTTTTACCACTACTTATCACGCATGCGTTGAATAACTTAATCTGTAACGTATGGCTTCAGTGTTCATCATTAAATATTTGTATGTTGTATATATATATTAAACACAGGGTCTAACTTACCTCACATCATGGAGTCTGATTAGAGACTTGGACTTAAACATCGGCATGCCGCCTCTTCCAACCTGAAAATAAAAAAAAAATCCTCCTGATCAGGCTTGAAAATCCCAATTAAAAGACAAAAAAAAAATCTTAATTATTCGTTCGGATGGAAGAATTACCAGATGCTAACCATAGTTAAGCTTCCAGACACTGCACACACTGAATCTATTTCAAAAGTAGCTCCAATGAGAACAACTGTACAAATAAGTTTTAATCTCGAACCGACGAGATATGGAATTGTATCGGTACGGCATCAGTATATACAGGTGAAAAACATGTAGGGTTCCGCTCAACAAAAGAATGGAACGTTTTAAGCGCGTGGGAGTTTTGTTTAATCCTGTGATCAGAAACTTATTCTCTGGAATCTATTTTCCTCTCGCACGAAATTGAAAAACACTACTGTGGCATGAGAAAGAAATTCACCCCAAAAAATGAATATTTTTATAAAAACTGTCCATTTTTTGTGTAGATAGAAAATATCTACACAAAAACCACACATATAAAAAAAATAATTATTCTAAGCGTGGGTGTAACTATGGTTTGTATTCCAAACTTCAAATGAGAGAAAAAGGGAATTTAAGCAAAATATATATATTTCGTATTCTCACTATAAATAAAATATAAGCGCGACATTAGGTTTTTCATTTTTTCTCTGTAAAATACGATATGCTGGGGCTTTGTTCAAAGTGATGACATTACTCTATTTATACTTTTTTTTCTCTCAATTTTATTCTGTTTTGCTTAAAGCTTCCATTTGTTCACTTAACAATTTGATAGAACGTTTTTAAATTCAAATTTGCGTGATGTGTGTGGTGTGCGTTTCTTAAGAATATTTTTATCGTATTCTATGCTAATTTTCTGAAACTACCGATTTCTCTAACACCTTACATGGTCATTTTTGTTTGCATTTTTTATGTGTATAGTATTTACTCCAATCTAATCCACCCCATCGTTTCTAAGCTACATTCCGAATTCTCAACAAGTTTTTGTAAAAAATGAAAAATAGTGTAAAATGGTTTCATCGATATCCAATTTTACTAAATCAAAATAAATTTAAAATGAGAACTAATAGAAAGGGAATTATTAGTTATTTTACCAACGGGAACACCTTTAAAATGTATAGATGAACCTGTAATTGCTCTTATTGCCCCATCCAACACATTTTTCCCCTACGATTCTAAGCCGCGCCCGATTTTTTGTAGCATTAACATTGGAAAAAAAGTTCAACTTAGATTCGAGTATATACTGAATATATGTACCGTAACATCCGGCGTATAACGCGCACATATGTTTTCGAGCTGCAATTTTTAATTTTTAGGTACATTCGCGTATAACGCGCATCCCTTTTCTTACGAAGAAACCTACGATGCAGTCGTTTTTCGAGGTATTAATATAAGCTTCCGGAAAAAAAATATATACTATACTTCTAGAACTACAACCTTGAAGTTCGTAAGGAATGTCATTTCTTTTAACTAAATAGAATTCTGATGTATGCAGAAGTCTAATTTTTTTTCTCAGTGCTCATCTTTTTTAAATTTTAAAGATGTCATTTTTATCGCCTTGCGCACCCGTCCATTTCGATCTTATTTTTGTGTTAAAAGTGCGCGTTATGCGCCGGATTTCACGGCAAATTGAAGCATTTTCATTCTTTTAAAAACGTAGAACAAAAACACTACTGCTCATGAATAGAAGGGTAGTTTGAATAAAATTTAACAGGATAAGAAGAGATGAAGAATGTAAATGAAAAATAAAATATTTCGAATTTTTTTGTTTTAAATGAACTGCGAAATAAATTGATTGTTATTTTGAAATGAAGTAATAAAAATAAGGAATCCTAATTAACTTTTTATGAATTTTTCCGTTGCAACAAGAAAACTGTTGCAATGGTAAAACATCTTCTTTAACGCCTTTCTAAGGACAAATAAAATGTTTCCCCAAACATCATTTAAGTGCGTTTACTATCGCTACGTTCCAGCAAAACAAGCATGTCGAATTCGGGGCCTCTGACAAAGATAACGTGCAATAAATGTTTCCTAAAACTTTTTTCTTTTTAAACACTTTTCAGTTATTTATGATCAAAATCAACCTTCACTTTCATAAATCGATTGCTGTAATTACTCCAACTCGTGAGTAAAAATGTACACTGCTGCTTTCTAAATGAATGATAAATCCTCATATTAAGCGATGTCGAAGTTAGGAGATGTAAGCACCTTTTAGTCTTAAACGATGTTACTTGATCACAGTAGCGCACATAGGAATTTTTCAAGGGGGGGAGGGGATCCACGTTTGAAAGTCCTTTATTCTCGTATTATGCTCCAATACGCCGCTCAACATTTGATTTTGTCGATTTTCGGGAACAAAAAACAATAAAAAAATTAATTGCTGAATGTATAATTAACATTAATTAATAAAATTAATTATTAACAACATACTTAGTTAAATTTTATGTATTTTTTACATAGGATTATAATCAATCGGAAAAAAAATCAAAGGCTTTGGATGTGGTGGTGGGGGGTGGTGGGGGGTCTGGACCCGAGGACCCCCCGTGTGCGCCACTGCTTGGTTATTATTAAAATTTTGATGTGATTTTATAGAGCGAGGGCTTCAACCATTTTATCTAGTAAATCCTTTAAGTCAGGATTGAGCAAATAGCAGCCCTCAAAAAAAATTTGTAAAATTCTATTGCTTTTGCAAAGACAGTCGGAAAATTAAATAGACAAAGGGGGAGGGGGGTTCTATATTTGAATTAATATATATATTTCTGAACAAAGTCTACCTTGCATGAGGTTGCAAGAAGTCTTTGCACAAGAGTAAATATAAATACAAGTTGGTTGTGAGGAGAATTTCACAAAGCAATCTTCCCTCCCGATTTAAAAAAAAAAATGTAGGAAAGTGGGATAGAACATGTCTCTTTAAGGTATCCGACTTCTTGAAACAACTTTTTTTTTAAAAAAATTAAATTTTTTGTGGTTTTTAGATTTATTTAGAACATTTTAAGAAAAGTATGCCAAAATTAAGAAGAGGAAAAAATTTTATTATTACTAAAATGGAAAAAAATGGGTAAAAATTGACAATAAGTTACATAGACGGGGCCCATTTTGTACCAAAAGGTTTATGAACAAATTTTCAATTTTTCAATTCTGTTGTGTTGCTATGTTATTCATTTTTGAAACAATCTTCAGGATAAGATATATTTTAATTTTTACCAAAACTAGAGCACTTTATCTTAGTTGTTATATGAAATTGTTTAAAAAAAACAGTGATTCTATTCACATAAGGGACTGTAAATTTTGTAATAAAACAGTGATTGATCAATCTTAAGGTTAAAACACTTCTATTATTATACAGAACATACACAAAAAAATTCAGTTCATTATTTTCTAAACTTTTTGAGTAATCGCTGTCCCCGTTGAGCATTTAAAAAAAACCACTTCGAGTAAGACGCGTTTTAAAGTATGACATCTTGCTTAAAGTAATGGCATCTGCTTTGACTAAAGCAATTGCAGTTATTGTTCTAGAGAACGGAAAATAATAAACTTGGTATTTCTATAAAGCTAATAAGATGTCCTATAAAATAAAATCATAAAACTAATTTGTCACTTTTTAGCAAAATTCAGAATTTTAGGGTTGTCGGATACCTTAAACTGATTTTAAAATTATATGTGCTTGCTGCTATGAATATGAAATTCGCACAGAATAAAATTGCCACACTATTTTGTTCAACTCCTATTTATTGATTTTTAAAGGTACAATTGTTACCTTTTTTGAGATCTAATTTAAGTAATGAATGGAATCATTTTAAAAAGGCGTGCCCCTCCGGTATCTTTCGCTTTTACAATGTGGCCCTGAAGCTAAAACAGTTGCCCACTCCTACCCTAAATCCTAAGTAAATATGTGAATTTCTTCTCATGTGTATGGAATGTTTGTAATTATCTTCAGCTTTTTGCGTCAATTATTGAATAATTGGGAAAGAAATCGTAAGAAAATGGACTTAAAATTAACATTTTTTATTAATTATTTTTTGGAAAGATCATCTGCACCACTGCTTCGCTGTAGGCACTTATGGGAGCATAGGTCTCTAGAACATAAAGACACAAGGGCACAAAACAAATTTCCCCACAGTGATACCAAAATCTCTTGTTAAAGAATATTAAGCAACTACCTTTGACTGGTTGACTAATTCTAGATTAGTTGCTGGTTAGTAAAGGAAATGTAACAAATTGAAAATTTCAATGGATCTTAAATGATCATCGAAAATCCGAAAAGGTTCTAGAAAATATAAACATCTTCTAGCTGCGAAATTTTAGTTTTCTTTGAATGATATTTGGTTATTTCATTGTTATTATTAAGTTACAAAGTAAAGGGCTCTCTTCGGGCTCTTACTACACTCATGTCGATAAATTAAGGCTAATGAAGTTCAGGCAAAGAAAGAGACAGAAGCAAAACAAATTTCACTTATTTGTAAAGTCTATTTATTAAACAAAAGGTAAAGAGCAAAAAAGATGCTATATGTTTGACAAAAAATACAAATTGCGATGTTTACTCCCTGGAGCAAACTTCAAAAAAGAACCTATTTACAAAAAACAGTATAACATGGTTAGTATGATGGTTAATACGGAGTATGTCTCCCGGACGATGCAATACAGGCCTTACAACGCCTACGCATGCTGAGTATAAAATTATCAATCTGATCTTGGGGAATATTACACCACTCATCAAGCAATGTCCTCCGAAGTTCCGGTAGACAGGTGGGAGGGGGTTGACGGGCTGCAATTCGTTGGCCAAGCATATCCCACACATGCTCTATTGGATTCAAGTCCGGTGAGTATGCTGGCCAATCCATACGGGTGATATCCTCCGATTGAAGGCATTCGTCTACAATGTTTGCACGGTGAGGACGGGCGTTGTCATCCATAAACAGAAATTCAGCACCCATGGCGCCCCGAAACAAACGTACATGTTGTTCCAGAATGACATCCCGATAGATGTGGCCTGTCATCGTTACACTCTGAACATGCAGGTCAGTTCTGGAACCAAGAATAATTCCTCCCCAAACGAGCCATCCTGCACCACTGTAACGGTGTCGTTTAATGGTGTTCTCTTGGTGGTACTGGGTACCTGGCGCTCTCCATATGAAAGTCCGGCGAGAATCAGATGCAATAACCTGGTCTCGTCGGAAAACATCACACAAGACCACTGTTGCGGTGCCCACAATGTATGCTCTCTACTCCAGGTTAATCGCAGACGACATTGAGTTGCGGTAAGGGGAACACATCTGACAGGCCTACGAGCATATAGACCAATGTGCCCTAAGCGTCTGTATACGGTCTGCCTTGAAACTGTCGTACCGGTAGCTGACGAGAGATGACGATACAGGTCTGATGCTGTGCTCCGTCTGTTTCTTTTGGCAGTAACTGCCAAATACCGGTCCTCATTTGGCGTTGTAACTCAGGGGCGACCTGTGCTGTAACATCTACTCACATTACCATCATCTTGGAATAGTTGCCAAAGCTTGGAGATGACACTCTGGGCGATTCCAAGTTCCTCGGATACTTCCAGCTGGGTACGTCCACATTCCAGTCGTCCGATAATTTTACCACGTAAAAAATCATCCAAATGATTCCTTTGTGCCATAACTATGCGGTTATTGCACTGAAAGGCTTTTAAAGCGCTTGTGAACAATTTTACTTCTTTGCCACCATTCCTTATATACCCGTCTCTTACACTCTCGTCATTGTGACGTACTATCCGCGCCATCTGTTGGTTTTCTGTAATTTACATATTCTTTTTCAAGATGTGTGTGATAATTCTACAGGTGAAATTTTTATTTTAGAGTTCCATTTCTGTGTGATACTGAATTATCCTTAATTTATGGACATGAGTGTAATTTTATGCAGAATTTTAATGGATTGTTTGATTTGAGAACCTCTTTCTGTGTAAAGGAAACATGACTTATGTAAGTGAAAGTTGCTATTTAAAGTTAAGCCAATAGAGTTCAAATAGGAAGATAGCAGTAAGGTGTGTTGGTACTAGTTTGGGTTATATCTGTGGGAATTATCAACGTATCTGGACATAGGACTCGGAGCCTTATTACCAGTGTCTGGAGAAGCAGTGCTGATTTATCCATTGGGAGCTTGGGGCGGGCGCCCAGGGGCCTGGATAATCTGGAAACCAGATTTTCTGGTTATAAATTTCGATCCTCCAGTGCCAAGGGAGCCTTGTAGATCTTCTGCACCCAGAGCCAGAAATGAACTTAATTCGGCAGTGCGGAAAAGATAACTCGTGTGTTTGCATTTCTTCATACATTCATATTAAGTAATTATAATAATTATTATTAATTAGGATTAACTCGCTTCCCTTAGCTATTTACAATCTTACGATATTTGTAATTTATTTAAATGAAGGTTGTTGAGAGAATTTTACATAGGTCGCTTCTTTCGGTTGCCTCTCACATAAAAGCTAATGGAGGTTCACTACAGTTTTATTAATAATATTTTATCATGAACCTCATAGTTCAAATTACGGACTCTGAACCATAATTTTTCTTGTGGAACTCTTCAAAGCTTTTATGAATCTTTGACGGCCCATGTAGTCCAAAATTTGGAAACGCTGTTCTATTTAGACCATAATTGATAAAAAGTAAATCTAATCATTAATTACGTACAATAATTATCATAAATCTTTTTTGTGCTGTTTTTTTTTAAAAATAAACTTACATTTATAATTTTCAGATGCTCTTATGTATTGGAAAGCATGTTTATTTACAAATAAATATGAGTTATTAATCGTACTTTTTTATTTATTACCAGTGTTACTTTTATGATTCTAAAATTTGTGCTATCTAAAGGCTCCCTATCATAAACGATTGAGTATAATTTCTTGATTTCTTTTTTACTAATGAAGTGAGAACTTTGAAAACCGATGGAACTCCTTAAATAAGAGCTCTGAGTCATACTTAATATATTTGGCATCTGGAAAACTCAGTAATAAGAGATAGAAAGAAAATACAAGAGAAGCTATCTACAAATTTTAGTTGGCTTTATTCGTCAGAGGGGAAAAAATTACTTAGCTGTGTGACTTGTTCACTTAATGTTATTTTTTATTTAAATTATATAGCTAGGAACTACTCAAGCGTAAACTGAAATGGGTATAAAGTAAATGAGATTTGAGAAGCCTAGGATATGAAGAAATAATCTTTTTTTTTTCATTCGTCGGATCATAGATTAGTAAAAAACTTCTTTAAATGTAGCAATTATGAGGGAACTAATAAGTGTCCATCTTTTGAATTCAACAACGGAAAAATTTGAATTTTGTTAAAACGTTTGATGAATTAATAATTTTAAAGGCGTTTGATTTACAAAAGCAAATATTTCGAAATTTTATGAAATTTGTTTTTTTTTAGCTTTTTGTGTTATTTTGATTTATATCTTAACTACATTTTGTTCATTATGAGAAATTTGAAAATAACCTATCGAACCATGCATTTTGATCACGGGCACTTGAATAGTGAATCTACAAGGTAAATATAGTTAAAGTGTTTTTTTTTAAATTTCGAAAATTCATGTTAGTTAATAGTCCTTATCTTTTAAAATACATACTTTAGGAACCGTTTTAACATTGAGAACGTAATTTATGGATAATTTTTTAAATGGATATTTGCTGTTGCATAATAATGCATCACGTTTATGAAGGTTCTTGTAGAAATACGAACCGTGAAGTTTTGAGTCACGAGAATGATATACATACATATATTTTAAAATATCTTTATATTTTTATATATTTTTATGTTTATTTTAACGAAAACGTTTCACTTGAATTAAAACATTTTTAGAGGAGTATATTTTGTCGGGTTGCAGTCATTGAAGGATAAAGGAGATCTTTCGGTATTTTAAAATCCTCATTTTGTTGACCATCACAAATATAAACAAACATGGCGAACAATAAAGATGCGAGCAAGCAACAAAAGAGACAAAAGCGTTCTTTTTTTGCTCTGGTGATCTCAATTCGTATAGGTTTCATCAATTGGTAACTTTTAGAATTATGATTTCAGGTAAAAACTTCTGCGATTGGTCCGAATACGCGGATGATACAAGATTGTATTATCCTGTTTTAAAAAACACAAACGTGGCTATATACAAAAATTGATGTTTTGTATATATGAAATCGCTTCACTCATACACCGTTCAACCGATCACTATGAAAATTAGCATGTATATATATATTTTGTGGAGAAGGTTTTTGTGCTATCCTCTTTGTTGCAGCTCCCCACCAGGGGTGCTACAGCATATCAACTTCTGCACCGTTTAATCCATCGCCAAGTTGCCAACTTGGCTCTATCCCCAACATTTCGCTTTGTTTTCATTGAATTGCCATTATAATGTAAGGAAGGACGTTGCTTGCTAATATTATAATTTTAACTTAAAATAAATGCAACAGAATGCAATATTAACGTATTACACATCCAGATATAAATTATTTACACTATTTTAAGCGTTCATTACTCAAAATTTGTAACAATGTGTATATTGCTGAACAGAGATTAGCTTAGGAAGGTGTTTTCAAAAATCAACCCCCGAGAGAGTTACGGGGCATTTTTAATAAAAAAATCCGTTTTACCAGCTATCAGACGTTTCAGATTTAAAAGTCAACAAATATGGGGGTTTTTTTGTTCAGCTGAGGTATGCAAAAAGCTTTTTTTTCTTTAATTTGCAATTCACGTAGAATTAATTCCTTAAAAATTCTTTATCCTTCAGTCCGTATTATTTAATTTTTCAATTCACCCGTGCGAAGAATGGGTGTACCAGCTAGTATGAAATAAAATCCCTCGAGATAAAAACTAAGCAAATTATTACATATATATCCCACTATATAAGTATTTTGCAATCAAAATGAATTTTTCTTCCTACAGACCTCATTGTTCTTCACGTCACTGAAGAAATTAGAATTCGAGTCCACGACTGGATTTCGACATAGAGAATTACGAAATTCCTGACAACAGTTACCAGATTAATATGTTCTGGGAATGTGATATGTGAAACACCCTTTTATATAACTTTTCGAGAAAAATTTGCCTCAAAGCACGTGAATACAAAAAACTACAAAAACATCAAAGAATATATCTCAGTTACAGAAATCACAGAAGTTTTACTTACAGCTTAAAACCATTCATATCTAGCAATTTTACTTGACCTATATGACTTGCGAAGGAATAAAATCCTTTCATTTATTGTTTTAAAGATTTAAACTAAGAAGAAATTAACCTACGTGTTAAAAAATAAACTAATAAATTATTATAGACTGTATACGTGAATAATCAGCGATTTTTTTAATTTTAAGCGTGGAAACCTAATCGACCATACATATCTTGTTTAAGATATCGGTTTTCTTAAAAAGTGTTAAATAAATTCAAGGACTTTTAAAACAAAAAGAGAGAATCGCTACATTAAACAAAAACAAAAAATTCTTCACGTCCCTTCAATTCAAAATTTATCTTTACAAGCGAACGAGATCGGACAGCACACTATTTATACAGCTTAACAAAAACAAGTAGCCGACTCGGTATCGGAATACTCAGGGACTGCACTCGACTGGGTTTTATAAAAGAAAACAGTTCTGTGTTTTTCTCAAACGAGAATCGATCTCCGATTCTACTTTCTCGACTAACTTTTAACATCTCTTGCATTTCTGACGCAGCCATTGGGGGCAAGATAAAATAGTTTTGTTTTCTTGTCGATTCCTTTCTCCTCTTATTACTTTGTTTAAGCTGTCGCGTTCGTCTGGCGAACTTCTTGGCGGTGTTTTTTCTCTGAGATCTCCCATTCGATAAATAACTGAAAAGTTGCGTTTTTAGGGAAATAAGGATGGGAGTAGGGATTTTTTTAGGTACGATTGTCTTGCATACATGAAATAAAAATCTATGTTAAGATGAAAATTCTCAAATGTAGGGAAAGAAACATTGTTTTGATGCTTTTGAAAAGTTAACTTGTTAAAAGTTGTTGTAGAAAATAGAATGTATCTTAAAGACAGGTTAGTTTGTTAAAAATGTCGTTAGTAAAACTTTTAGTATATATGTATCGCCATTTAAAGTTATGTTAACTATGTTACCACAGTATTGTAGAAACAATTTTATTGTATAACAAACTTTAAGAAACACTTTAATGTAGTCGCTTTTAATAGCATTGTACCGGGTGGTTATAATTAAAGTTACACTATTCAGAAGCCTGTACAGCCTGTCCTGCTTATCGGATTTTGATGAAACTTGGAATATATGCTATATGGACCATGGGGAAAAGATTTCTGCAATACAAAAAATTAGTACAAATTTCAACCACCAGGTGGCTTTAATCGAATATTCCTTACGCAAATCCGTAAAATCTTTATATAAACTTGCCATCATAACCAGAGAATCATTCGGCGTGCTTTTGTCATCGTTAATCACGCAAGTACAAAAAAAAAAAAAACAGATTGATCTTTACTGGCAAAACTGTATTATCAGAAATGCATTTAGTTACTCTGCGAGAATATCGTCGTTTAAAAGGAACTGCGAAAAGTCCCCATATCAAGGATTGGCTTGAGGAAGATAATCATGAAATTTGAAGAGGCTGGAGATCTGGGTGTGCTGCCCGGAAGAGGACGGAAACAGGTTGGGACTGAAACTGTCGAAGTTTCAGTCCTAACCTGCTGCGATTGATCAGGATTATCAGGAACTGCTGTGATTGATATGGCCTAGAGTTCCATCTACTCTTCAGCAAGTGGTCGAACAGTGTCACGCGAATTGGAGATGATCACGCGTATTTTGTGATCTTGAGGTTTAAACGTTTGCATCACGTGGGTCTTATACGGATGCCATTTTAAAATGTATCGCAGAATTTTTCGTGCTGTCGATCACGAAATTTTCAACTCACGTGACACTGATCGACCACTTGCTGAAGAATAGAGGGAACTGGTGGCTCTTTTAACCACAGCAGTAGTGACTTCTTCGACACTTCCATATTCGACCCATGGTTCTTATAGCATATATTCCAAGTTTCATCAAAATCCGACAAGCAGAACAGGTTCTACAGGCCTCTAAATAGTGTAACTTTAATTATAACCACCCGGTATTTAAAAAAAAGTCGTAAAAAAGACCCACTACTGACTGGAAGCTTTATTTCTGTGTTTCTTAAATCTTTCCAAAAAGAGACATATTCTTATCTACATACTATCCGTTACCCGCCTGCTTTGTTAGGTATTTCATGATAATGTGGGTTCATGTATATATTTTTAATATTATTTATATCTTAGTTCTACAATGAAGTTTTCTATTGTATTTAGAAATAGTGTTATAGTTCCCATCTGTCGAATTAAAAAAGACAGGACTTGAATTTCTAAAACGGTACTTTTTATCTGTAAAGCCCTTGTAATTCCTGAAAATCCCTTTGGGGGTCATTTCCGCAAAACTCGTTCTAAACACGTCCCTATTCAACTAAAGTAATATGCTTGCAAAATATGAGATAGCAGGTCTATTAATTCACAAACGAGACTTTTTCAGAACCCTTCGCAAACTCACTTAGTGTCGATTTCTTCAAACCCATTCTTAACGAATCTTAACTCAACAAAAGAAACATTTTTGTCCCCTTTCAAGAGTCTGTAGATCTTTTAATTCAAAAACGGTACTATTTGTCTATAACACCCCCACAACCCCCTTAAAAATAGATTTCTCTGCAAAGCATAAAAATATTAATTTCTTATTTATTCTGCTTTTCTTTAAATGTTTTGATTTATACAATATCAATGTACCTCCACTTTTGAATATGATTGTACTCAGCTCGATCACAAAGAAAACAACTTGGATTCTTCTTCATGGCATTTAGTTTTTCTACTATTTCATTTTTGATAGGCATAAGTTAAGCTATAAATTTAATAGTTGTATTGTACTCTTAAGCATGTTTACCCCACGATCTAGTGGGCGCGGTAACTAAGTGGTCTAAGCATCGGATCGTGGCTAGCGTGCCATGAGTTCGATTCCAGTACCACTGAAGACCCACCGTGTAGGGGAGCGATGCACGTTAAATCTCTCGAGAGCTCAAACGTCCTCCCGTTGGTGTGGTGTGGTAGTTAGGAGAGGGGGGAGCCAGCTCAGGTGTCATCCACGTCACTTGACCATGGTTCAAAATTACGCGGATCGTCCCCAAAAGCCCTCGTGTAGCTGAACAGTGGGACGTTAATATTCACTCACTCACTCACCCCCGCTATCTAAAACTACTAAAATAAAAATTCTTTTTCGTATATCAGATAAACAAAAAATATTTTGTTAACCTGATGTGTAAAATATCCTCAGACCCGTACTTACCTATGGATCTGAAACTAAATCACAGCCTGAACAGCTAGCCCTTTTTGAGCGAAAAGTTCTTAGATCTGTCTTTGGTGCTGTGAATGAGAATGGATTATTGAGACAACGACATTAATTTGTATTGTATACGCTATATAAGGAAGCAGATGTCATTAAATTCATCAAGATGAGTCGTTTGAGGTTTGCGGGCCACATCTGCCGTATGGACCCCTCATCCTTGACGTTCAGAATTTTTAATTACAAACTCATTGGAACTAGAGGTAGGTCCAAATTGAGATGAGCTGATTGTGTGGAGGATGAATTTAAAGTTTTAAGAGTGTCTAATTGGAGAACTTTTGCTAAGAGGAGATCGGAATGGAAGAGGGTTCTTGAGAAGGCCTTGGCCCACCCTAGGCTGTTGTGTTAATAGAAGAAGTTGTGCACAATTATTATCAGTTATTTATATAATTTTATAACTGTGTCCACATTTTAGTTAATTTCCCCCGTTTCTACCACGTTCTTACCCCATTTACGAATTAGTTTATCGAAGAGATGAAAAATCGTCATTTTCGGTGTACTTCCAACAATTGTATTGCCTCCCTAAACTTTTAAAACATTTAATAAATAAAAAGTTTTCCGAATTTTTTTTTGTTATTAAATTTTAATTTAATGCCTTTGGTTCAATATTGGACATAATTTATCGGAAACCTTTCTTTATTTTTTTTAAAAAATTCTTGTAAGCTTTATAAATAGGATTGACAAAATTACGATTCAAGAAAAAAGTCAAATCATTAGCGCATAAGAAGTATAATATAAAAATAGTAAGCATTTAACAGAAAAGGTCCTATTTTATTTTAATACTTAAAATTTAAGAACAGTTTTCCATTTAAATATAAGTGACTAAATATGTATTTAACACCAGAAAATACTGATGGATTCAAACAGGAACCAATAGGGAGCTAAAGCCTAAGGCTTTCTATTCGAAAGTGAAGACAAATATGATATTAGCTCTGTTGCTACTTTTTCTATTTGAAAAATTATTACATTTTGAATTCTATTCTTAAGCATTTGGCGAAGACAGCCGTTAGTGCATTTTCAAAAGCGAGCAAAAGTAGACCGCCTGGCGGGAAAAAAAGTTTCTTTTCTTTGAACTATCTGTGCGTTTGAATGAAATCATGTTTGCCTATGAAAAATAACTTCTCCCAAGACTTTTGGAACACCTTTCGAATCGATCGCGCAACATTGACTCGACGCACGTTCCTAGTCTTGTCCTTTTTCAAAAATGCGGCAAACTCGACGGTGAATACATCTCTTCAAACCGGAAATTTTTTTCTCTCTCTCTCCTTTTGAAGAAAAGATCATCTCTAGAACCAAAGATATTTCTCATTGAAAAGGAAGTATTTTTCAAAAGAAAATGTCAACTCAAGTGGAATGTAAAATGTCTTTTGGATTTTTTATTTCGCTTAAAGTTTTTATTTATATCATGGGATAAGACTTTCGAAAGAATGAAATGTTGGTTGTGGAAATAGAAGGAAAAAAATATGAAGATATAATGCTTTAGTATTCTCTCCAAGACTTTTGAAACTTTATGTTATTTTAAGTTTGTGGAAATAAAGGTTTACTTTTCCATTATTAAGGGATTTTAGAATTCAGACATTTTTTGCATTGTAATTCAATTTACTCTTGACTCGACGCCTTCTTTATGGTATCCAGTTCAAAGAAGTATTCGGCGTACCTTCGGATTATTGAATTAAGTGTCGCCATTCGTGTTTAAAGCTCATTGAATTTCGTAACTACTATGTAAACTCCGGACCGTTATAAAATTGCGATTTTATCCTCTTGTTTTATCCTTTTTATAATACCTTGCTTTATTTTTATAATACCTTACTTTTCCTAACATTCAGGGAATAAAAAGTAAAATAAAAGATTGTATTATTTTATTGTTAACATTATTTTTTATATGTTAATAATTCTGTTTTAAAAACTTTTATTTTTACATAAAAGCTGAATAAAACCACTGCAACAGTGATGTGATTAAAAACAAAGGAGTTGACAAAAACTCTCAAATACTGCTTAAAAAATTACTAACTTTACTTAAGGTGATTGACTACGGTTGGAACAATGATTTTGAAAAAGCGAAAAATAGAATTTTTTAAAAATATTTAGTGTGGTTAAATATATATATAAAACAGTTTTAAGAGTATTCAAATCAAAAATTATTTAAATGCAATGCTTTGGCAAAAAAATGAAGAAATAATGGCATATGTTCAAAACATTCTTCTTTTGTGAAAAAGGCTTTTATAATAATAATAATATTTTACATATATACAGCTAAGACCTCATTACAGAGCCTGAACTAAATTTTTTGAGAAAACTATTTGTGAAAAATGATGTCATTCTTTCTTCATTTTATGCCATATATATAAAATTGCATTTAAATATTTTTTCTTGTATTACTATTATTAAAACAATTTTAAGTAGTATGATCCAAAAATTCGGGGACAAGGTGTAGAAAATCCTACCCTGAATAGTCCACAGCACCGAAGCACATTGTGACGTAGTCACAAAGGAGAAATCGCCCCTATTCATGATGCGCTCCACAGCTGGAGTGCACGTGGCTTTGGCGTCATTGTGCTTGGTCGGACATCTGGATTGTCGGCGCCTGTGTAACTGGTGACACTATGGGTTGGGCATCACTGTATTATTTTTCGTCCATAGGCAGTGATTGTCCGTCTTGAAAGGCTGGCGCCTCGGCAGACGGCGGCGGGTAACTTCAAAAGAGGAAAAGGCTACGAGGTGGTTCGAGAAACCAGATGTCGGCCAAGCCCTTGTCGCCGGAAACTTTTGAGAGGGACCGGAGCCTTTGTTATTCCTGTACCAATGGCGGGCTAGGTGAGACCGAGGTGCAGGGTGCAAAACTTTGAGGCCTGCCAATGGGGGTTGATGAGGGGCGTGGAGTGGACCTGCCCCTGGAGTTTAAAAGGGTCGACCCAGCGAAAGAGGGGATCGACTCCCGAGACAGGATCCGACGGACGAAGGAAGAAGTGCGATCGACTCCCGAGAGGACTCCCCACGACCGACCCCGGTGACAGTATCCGACGGACGAATAAAGAAACGCCGAGATAGACTCCCGAGATGAACGCTGAGATAGACTCCAAAGACAGTATCCGACGGGCGAATAAAGAAGACGCGAGGAGTGGACACCAATGCAATTGACTGTCTAAATTAGAACTAAAACCTGAAACTGGCCTTTTTCTCTTCCTAGTTATCTCCTAAATGTTAAAAAGTGAAATAAACCAATTGTTGATCACAAATAAAAGTATTTTTAATTATTAGCCTGGCGTCCAAATACGCTACCGAGTTCCACGACGTCACAAGATCCACTTCAAAGAAGTTCCCTTGGGCGACGATACATTTCTGCCAGCGTTCGTATAACTTCTGGAAGCACAGTTGGAAGCCATTTTACGCAACCTCCCTTAAAGCCTTCTGCGATGCTACTTTCACCTCATCTGAAGACATAAAACGGAGTCCCTGTAAATGTTTTTTGCATTCATGGGAACAGGTAAAATTCACACGGAGCTGTCCCCCCCCCCTTATTCAGATTAGGAAAGGGGGACCGCGTTAGGGTGAGTTTTGGCGTGGAACTCGTTTACCACATGGGATCAATATGCTGGTGCGTTGCAATGCAGAAGGTACCAGTGGTCACTCTGCCAGAACTGAGGCCGTTTACGACGAATGGATTCCCTCAAACGACGTCTTCGAGAAGTGTGTAGACTCGGCGATTTGTCCAAGTGTTTGGCGACGATCTTTTCGAACACAATCAGACACCAACGCAACATTGTCCGCGTTCTGTGAAGTCGAAGGTTGTTCAATGCGTTCATTGTCCTCGATGGATTCTCGGCCATCTTTAAAACGCCAATGCCCTTCGTAAGAATCTTAGATCTCCATGGTAGATTCACCACACATCTTAGCATTTCCATTGGTGTTTCACCTAAGCGTTGACAGAATTTAATGTTCAACGCTGTTCAAGAAAGGCCATCTTCCTTATATCGTGGAGCAAAGCTTACTAGCTTCGAAAGATAACAGCTGCGCGTGCGTTCGGTCACATGACATGGACTAAACCAACCTGGCCAGATAGGGGTGGGTTCGGAGAATCCATTTCAGTGCTTGCTTTCGTCGTCAGCGATAGCCGCAGTCTCCAAATTTTTGAATCGTACCACGTTTTTGCATATTCTAATTCAAACCAACACTAAATATCAAAAAATTATCCATCTATACGCATTTACAAAATCACCATTCTGAACGTAGTAAGTCCTCTTAAATAACTATTTTATAAAATATGTTATTGTTGTGAATTTCCATTTAATTTGATTTTCCTGTAGGCGGTCTTGATTTTTTGTAAGCGACTGCACAACTAACATTTGAACTTGATACTTCAGAGACCGTTAAGAATTTTATAGGAGTAATTTTTCACCTTTTCACTTTATGTTTCAAGAGGGTTTCAGATCTTCAGTTCTGCCCAAGCCCTGTTCTCATAAAAGGAAAACCTGTCTTTTAATTCGTTAAAATTGTTGTTTCAGTTTTTTGGCACAATAATTCTTGGAAGGAATTGCAACTAAAATGACCATATTATCATTCTGTATGCGACACACAGGCAAACAGCACTTTTGCCAGAAAAGAAGAGTGGCAATAACGGTTTTGCAAACCTGCCAAAGAAACTTTATTCCAAGTTCTTTTTTGATCTGAATTGTTTTACGTATTATTAACCCAAATAATGCTTTTGACAAAATCTTTATATCTTTGTAACTATTCTCTTTCAGTGTCCATTTCAGGTTCTGATTTTATTTTCTGTAAAAACTTTCTCGCATCACAGCTTTTTTTTTTCTTATTTACAGTAGCTTATATACTATTTTCTATATGTATACTAACAGTTACCCTTCCACTTCGGTTTGTATTTTATGATATTTGTATGCCTGTATACTGTTTTTAAGTTATTGATTTTTAAAATCAAGCACTAAACTTTCGATTGTATAGAAAAACATTCGCATCACCCTCGTCTCTTGATTTAAAAATGGTTGCACTTGAACTTCTAAAGGTAGAGTGGTCTTTTATGCTCCGAAACCCCCCACCCCCGAGTCGAAATCCACAAAACCCAATTTTAGCGGATCTATACTCAATAAAATAAATATGACTGTGCCAAATTTCAAGTTTGTAGGTCAGTGGGTTCAAAAACGGATTTTTTTTTATTTATACGCCCCGTAACTCCCTTTGTGAGTTTATTTCCACAAAATCCGCTCTTAGAAGATTTATTTTAAACAAAAGAAACTTACTAAATTTCGAGTTTTTTCGTCTAACAGTTGAAAAATGGATGTCGATGGAACGGATGTCCTAGGATGTCAATTTCCGTAAAATTTAGTTCTTAGAGCACATTTCTGCTAAACAAAAGAAACCTGTTTACCAAATTTCAAGTTTGCGGATCTAAAAATTCCAAACATCTTGTGGTGAGTGAATCGTTTCTCTCCCTCCCCCAATACCTCTCTCTGTATATCTATATAAATAGATAGATATAGATATATTCACTTAATCTTTCGATAAATAATAGATTTCATTAGAAATATTTAATTCGATGAATTAGTGCATAATACATTTTTAATCTTAATCTCAACCTTAATTATGGTTCTATAAAAAAATTACTAAAAATAGCATTTCCAAAAACAAACAAAAAATCGTTTTTTTTTTATTTGCATGTGAATGATAATGAAAATAGGATATATCAGTTCGGAATACCCTTCAATATAGAATATTACTATGTTCCAAATAATAGTACGGTATAATATTTTTTTAAAAAAAGAACGTTAAAGTTAAACTTGATTTCTAGAAATACCTTCCCTTTTTATTCTACATCGTAATTCGAATCTAAAGCTACAATATATTTTTATCGGCCACTTTCTTTCCTAAGCATCAGCAGCACTTTCAAAATGTCGTTTCACAATGAAGTTTTACCTTGAACTCTTCTGAAAGTTTTAGCACTGCCGTCTAAAACGGCGGTGCGGGCTTTTTATGAAAGTGACTATGAGTTCAATAAAAGGTGTACTACACTATTCTTTTCGAAGCACCTTAGTAGTGTGAAAGGATTAGGGTTTCAACCTGAGAATAGAAATACACGTTTGCAATAGATAATTCATACATTAACAGGATTTAGATTAAACAGAGCTGGCTAAATTGAAAATAATTTCCTTTTTGTTGTAGGTATTCCTAATCAATACTGCAATCTCTTTAAAATATATATTTTTTCCTGTTGCAACAGATTTTACACACTCAAACATTAAAGATATTATTCCCTTAATCATGAGTAATCACAAATTGTACATAAGACGACTCGAAAATCTGTGCATCTATGTGTGTGAAAAAAACCTGCCTCAAACACAGAACCTCTATCTTTTCTGAATCAGGCTCTTTCCGGAATATTTTAACTATTAAACCGAATACTGGCAAATGAAACACAATCCGTACTCTGAAAACTCGTTTAAGATGGAACAGAAACCCGAATTTGTCCAAATTGCGAGCTGTAAAGGCGAGGTATTCTTATTCTTTAAAATGTTCGAATTCAATTCTAATTTTACAGAAGACAAAAAAAAGCAAAATACTTAAAACTTTTATACTGTTACGGAAAATTTGAAATTTGTTCGCTTCTTTGCCGGAAGTGTATTCTAACCGAAAATATAGTTTATAGGCACAGAAAGAATACCCTTCAGTAATATCACGTGTGAAGGGGGTGACCTTGGCGACAAATTTGCTAACCAAATTTGGCGCCAAAACTAGAGTAAGTGAGTGAGAGTTGTGTCAACGTCATATTGTTAATCAAAACAAGGGCGAAAGACCAAGTAATTCTGAGCCTTGGTTCCGCTAAAACTGGAAGCCCATCGAAAAATCTAGAAGATTCTGATTATTTGTTGAGAAAACTTTAAAGGTCAGTAAAAGATTCTTCCTGGTCTTTGTGGGGACGATGAAGAGAAACAACATGGGAGTCAAACATTTGACAGTGACTGAGCGTTTCATTTGCTTTATTAGAAATTGTGATTACAGATTTGAATTACGGTGTTCCACATTTGTGTAATTTTTGAATCTGTGCAAATATAGATTTCCATGGGTGATATTCTTTTCTTGGCAGAAAAAAAGATATCTGTTGCAATTATTAAAGTTCCAGAATAAATAACGATTAATTTCTGAGAACATTCCAGTTAATTTCATGAATCTTTCTTGCATTTAAAAGACTACTCTGATTTGCACATTACCATATACTTGTTCCCTTTTACGCATTATACTTTATTTAAACATCTACCTTAAAAGAAATACATACCTTTTAAAAGAAAATTTACTGTGACTATGGGAGAATAAATTATGTTTTATACCAAAAGACACCCTCTTCCAACTGCTCAGACTTAATGTATTTGAAAGACGTCTGACCCCATACCAATAAATTAAATCGAACTGGAAGTAATCCAATGCGAAAGTTTGCAAATGAGGTACTGGTTCATATACCATCCTCATCACTTAAAAGTAGCTCGATATTTCTAAATAATCATTATTTACTTTAGTGAGATGTCAATAAATACAGACAACTCCACTGGAAATACCAGCGACTAGCATTGAATTAATAATTGATCGCCACTTTCAGCTCCTTCCATTGAGTATCTGCGGCTCGGATAATCTTTCTTTTCTTTCTCACTAGGATACCCTAGTCCAATAAAAGGCTTAGAGCAGCTTATACTAAATCAGTCCATTAGGATTTGATTGCCTTCTAGTTTCAGTTCTCTTCGAGCAACTTGATTTTTAAAAAATCTTTCGGTTCCCTTTCTTTAATTGTTGACCTTAGAAATAATAGGATTAATTTTATGAAACTAGAGTCAGAATGTTCAAATTTAGGATGACCAATGCGCTTGTATTTAGAAAAGTGGCCGTTTGCGAGAGAGAGCATTGTAGAACGTCATCCAACAAATGTCACGAGGAGGAGTGGGAGTTAAAAAAAGTAGGATTCTTATCTCTTTTATAGGAAATTGAATTTCATCATGTGATAATTAAAACTAAGAGGGCATTAAAATAAGCAAACATAACATTTCTTCGAACGGGCATTTTGCTTGATTACTAATTTACGTCAAATTAGAAGCTACATAAGAGCTGTTGGCGACGGATTTCGTAGGTTTGAATCACGATCAAGTGACGAGTATGACACTTTAGCCAGCGTCCTAATCTCCAAACTTTCACAATGTGGCAGCGTGAGAACTTTGAGCCTCAACAGATTTAATGTGCATTAGCCTCTCTACATAATGGATCTTCTATGGCAGCAGGACTCGAACTCATGACTCACAGAAATTATGCCAGCCACTTCGTGAACCTGTCCACTTGGCTTCCACAGCTATCGGGGTATTTTGAAGCATTTCTTTATGGAATTCCTTTATGTATAGGATTTTACAGCCGCCCATCCGGTATAGTGGCTAGTGACGCTGACTAGTGACGTAGTGTCTGGGTTCGAATCTCAGAGAAGGCATGGATATTTGTAAATGCACAGTGCTTTTGAGGGATGAGGGTACTCTAAATAGCCGTCGAGTTGCAAGTTCTCTCGTGGGGTTAGTGGAAGGCCCCTGACCACCTCCAGGATGTTCTCCCTCAAAATTGGGGAGGAACCAGGCCAAAGGGTACTGTCACCTTTATCGTAGTGAATGGGTGCTCAAAGCTATGTATATGGGTAGCGACAATCGTATAATTTAGCCCTTGACCGCGATGAATTTTGTGGGCCTCGAGCTGACACCGTCTGGCAGGTGGCATTAACAACAACAACAACAACTGTACAGGATTCTACGCATTTATTAAACCCCATATCCTCCCCCCCCCCTAAGATGTTGCATAATATAGAATAACAAAGCTACTTCTGATACTTTATTCATGAATATCATAAGATGTAATACATTTAAAATGAAGCCCTTGCAAGTGAAAAATCTTATCAGTAATAGTATTATCATGTTTTTCTCACGATTAAATGGTTTCAAATTTTATATCGTTATATCTGAAAATTTCTAATCAAACTAACGGAATTTACACGCTGCAATTCCACACTTACTTTACTATAGTTATGTTACGTACGTTAAATATAACTGCAAAATACTTCAGCGCTAATTTCCCTTCTGTGTCTTATAAAATATTTGCAAAATTAATCTTTTCAACGAACGAAAGGATTAATCATGACATATACTTATTTAATATATAACTGTATAACGAAATAGTGCGTGGGAATTTAACATCACTGTTTCCCATTTGCATTCCTTTTATAAACCATCAAAAACACAAAATAATTCAAATTTCCTCTCTGTTTTCTTAAATATCCATGCAATTAATTGAATTGATTACAAAGTTACTTAATTCGAGCCGCAACCCACGCGCTTTTCTAATCGATAAACAATTCTTTATCCTTTCAAAAGCCATCCATTCTCAGATTTCGGATTTACATAAGCCCCATCGCACACAAATTCACTAAGCAATGAATAATAACCATTGTCATAATGATAGATCGCTATTGTAAGCATTTGCCTCGCACGCGACTTATCAAGTTAGCATGAAATGATTCAAGAATTCATCGCGTCAACACTTATTTATCCCAATTCATAACACTGGCGGATTTTTTTAAGGATGACAAATGCTTGCGAAAGGTTAAATTGATATAAAGCTTCCGTAAAATTACATGATGAAATAAGAGAAAGTTAAGAAAGATTAAAGGAAAATGTAATAAATTGAATTTAAATGACATAAAAATGAAGATTAATATAAAGATGTGTTTATCGGGATATTGCGACATAGGGTTATATTGTCGACTGAATGACAGATTGCGTATTATTTAAACTTTTTTTATCATTAAATTCTTGTTTTTTAAAAACATTTACATTTATAAACTGTCTACAATGTATTCAAGAGTATACTACAAAAACATAATGCATGATTTGATAGCTGTGTTTTCCATGTAAAAAGAAATGACGTGGTGGAGGAATTTGGAGAGTGGGGAGCTTTTTTGCTAGCTTGAGTTTCGCTTTGTGATGACTTGATTCAGCTTATCAAAACAATTTATTAGAGTGAAAATTATCTCGAATACTTTTTACAATCGTTCCGAGATTGGGATCACAGTTAGTCTCTTTTACAGTAAAGTTTAGCTTATCTCAAACATCCACATTATCATGAGAATCACGTGAAGTCGACATCTTTTTATCGGTAATAGGGGCCACGGTTCTTCGGCTTCGCTGTTCGACTTTAATCATGGGTGCAAACGCAGTGGGTTTCTCGCTAGAGAGGCCCCCACTGAACGGTTCTCTCTCGCAAATTCCCACGCCTTGCCTTTTAAAGCCCAGGTCCCTCATCTTCCTCTTTTTTGCTTTCCTTACATCTCTTGTCCGTCGGCTCCTCAAAACGTGGGACCCTTTTCGGTGCATCATGCGGTAGTCTCCTCCCCAGACACGCAGTCGTCCGGGATGCGTGAGAAACGGAAATTCCACACAGGCCGGGGAATATGTCCACTCTCGGATTCTAAGGAATGGTCGTGGGAACAGAGGTCAGAATTCTTGACCAACCATTTAGGCCACTTTTCTCCAGCAATTAGGGAAAGGAAAGCGGACACATTACAGCTTCCTTTCGGCAGGTTCACAACTACGAGGTCCGTACCCAATAGCCATCGAATTGTTTCTGAGTATGACGTTAACTCCTAAACTGGTTTGCCCGTACACCGTTCGGGCTATCGAAAACTAGTCACAACTGGTTTGCCCATACGCTTACGGGCACTGAAATTTTCTTCTTTCTATCTTAGATTTGCACATATTATTAATTCATATAGTGAGGTTATTAGTGCTACTGTTTTTGAGATACAATTTGTCCATGGGGTACTGAAATACTTCTCAATCGGAATTTTATTTGTGGAGAAGGTGGGAGTTTTTTGGTAAAGATAGGAATTTCGATTCTTGAAAACATTCCATAAAGAACGAGGAATGGCGAGGCAATGTGTAATTGTTTGCTTGAGAAGAAATGTAAATGGAAGGATAATCTAAAAATGTCAATATTATATCTGTTTCTATTGTAGGGTAAGACTTAATATTACACCATGATTCAAATTGTGTGTGCATATATGTATACACAAAAAATCCTGAACCGTTCGAAAATGACGTACAAACGTAAAAGTTTTTCTAAGTATGAGATAAATTCTTTTAAAATATATAAAACATTCTTCACATCATGCAGAGTGCTTATAAAAGCAAGCATTTAGGTCCCCCCCCCCGCAATTATAGAATAAAAAATAGTGTAAAAAGTTTAAAATTGAAAATTAAAATAAAATTCTTCCATTTTCGTATTTGCTTCAGTATTATGCTTAAGTGTGCCCTTTTTAGAACATTTTGGGCAAAAAAAATTTACCACTTAAGAGTTAATAAAATAATAAATCAATCCATGTGAAAGCAACAGTTGCTTCAGCAGGAAAATAATTTAAAAATAAGCACAAGAAATATGAATCATGAGATAAATAAAATTTCTAAGAAATATGAAGAGGGAAAAAATTATATGTTCAAAAATCGCACAATCAATCAAGAAAGAAAATTTTAGTTTTATCCCCCAATCGGATCTTGCTCTTAAATTCTGAATATTTTAAAACCCTTGCAAATAGTTCTTCTCTGATATTTCATGGTATTTTTGGGTTATCCTCTCCTTTCCTGTTTTCAGATCCGTTTAAATAGTAATACCCTTTTTGTATATATCACAGTTCATTCATACAGCAAGGCTCTCATATCAAACAACGTCATAAACAAAGAAGGTTATTTAATGGAAACGCGCGTGAAAACAGGCTACAACTTTATTTTGTAATGATAAAAATAATCACGCTTACTCATAAAATCATTTTTTTTCGTAATGAAACGTATCTCTAATTTCATTGGGCAATAGTTGTTTTTATCTTAGCCACAGAATAATTTATCGAATGATTTAAATAAATCACGTTCTTTAATGATAAAAAAATGTACTTTGGAATTCAATAATATTATTAATTGATAGTATATAAGAAAACCAAGCCATTACTTTACGAGAAGAATTCTATGAAAAAAGAGAGAGAAGCAATTTTTTCTTGGGGAAAAAATGCTTATCTGGAATGTTAGTTGTTTAATCTTAATTAAGCTAGTTAATTAAGTTTTTTTCTCTATTCAAATACAGACTGTTGCTGAAGCCCTCTTGTTTTTGTAAATTTCATTAAAGAACAATTAATCTTGAGGTAAAAAAAGCATGTAACAGCGCAAAAAAAAATCTTTATTTAAGAATAGTTCAAGGTAAAATCGTGTTTGATCAGTGGTTTAATCATCAAATATGCGATTTTCGTGCATTTTAATTCGTTTGACGGCACGCATATTATTCATTTAATGGAACCATAATTTATCTTCAGTTTGCGGATCGTCAGTTTCTTTTATTTCATGTTGATCGCGAGGGAGTTTAATGAGAAAATAAGCCCATTACAATGATCCCGGTTTGGGAGAAACTTTCCTGCAAAGGTGAAAGAAGAATGTTTGAGACTGAAATTCTCACACACACACACACATTTGTAAAGGCGGCGCTCGCTTTATTCACCCCCATAATGATAATTTAAACGTTGACATACATTTTTTCTCCCATTTGTAAAAATAACAAAAAAATTATCAATACATTTTGAAGTAATTTGAGATAATGATGCGTCTCTAGGTCGTTAAAATTACAGTTCAGTGACAATGATGTCTTTGTTGTCAAGTTTTTTAAAAAGAATTAGTATTGTAAAGGAAGCTTTATTATAGATAAATTCGAATTTCTCTAAGCTCTTCAATGTGAGGATTATTTTTAAGAATTCTGTTCTAATTGTTTTCCCTAATTTTGAAGCGAATTATTAAATCAACCGAACTGAAGTGTGGTTACTCATTGTTTAGTCTTATACAATGCTAATTTATTGTTTCTAAGATGTAAATGATTACGAATTTTTTTCGTAATGTATGAAATAGCAGTTATAAACTATATGTGTTACAAGCATCTGATACATAATTAAATAAGTCTAAAGAATTGAAAAACCTATTTCAAAAAATTGAGAGTAATTTGCACAAGGTTATGGTAATTCCTCATAAAGCTTGGAATAAATATGTAAACATCTCTATCATATGAATTTGTTATAAACTCCAAGTTGTCGTTTAATATACTTTTAATTTAGACAATTTTAAAAACAAGAACTGAATAAAAAAATGGAATATTTTGTCTCGCTCTTCGAAGAGAAATGCGTTTTATGTCTATACATAAACATGAACTTATAATATTCACTGTCGCTTATCATTATTGTTAGTTCATTCCTCGCATTGTAATACGTAATCTTTTTTTTTTTTGTATGAATACTTAAAACAACTTCTATATCTATTTTTTTCTGAGTCTTCAGACCCAGTTCAATCAGAAAACCAAACGACGATTGGGAATATGACAGAAGGCCTCAGTTTAATTGAAAAAGGTTTACAAATTTTAGAAAATATAGACTCCGATGAAGAGCGTTTTTTCCCCCAACAAAATAAAGAATGTAAAAATTATTTGTATGATACGAGAAAAAATGTTTCTGGAGAGAAAAAGTAAAAGAAAATCTTTGATTTGGCCCTATTTTTGTTAGATTTTATTAAACTTTCTACATTAAAATAATATGGTTACGATTTTGTATTTATGTTATCTAAGATTTATTAAGCATTTTTTCTCTAAATTATTATTTTCTTTCGTCTCCGACTCCAACTAAGAATAATTTATATGTATTTGTATATGAAATTATACCCCGACTTACGCGAATTCGAAATGCGGTTATCACTCAGACCCACCTCTCGCGTAAGTTCGGGGTACATATTTGAGAAACAATATCTGTAATACTTTTATGTGTAATTCTAAAATGTACATAATTCTTCTTAATATATGTATATTAGTTCTTAATACATAATAATATTGAAGCCCAAATAGTCATCGTGCAAATGAAAAATAAATTCATTGGGTGAATATAAGTGATGAGAAAATGTGTATGCTGTAAATATGGATGTATTGGATGTTAGTAATAATTACTAGACTGTTGAGTGATAGTTTGTGGAACTATCAGTTTTGACGGTGCGGTGAAATTTCCAACAACTAATGTGATTCATTTGATGGCTATTTAATTCAAATAAAACGATTCAATCGCGAACCAAAATGGAAATTTCTGCATAATTAACGTTATCCCGAGCTTATAATATTGGAAAATCTTTATTCAGGCACCAACTTCTGGTTTAAACGGAATTGAAAATTCAAGAAAATATTTGGTGCAGAATATTTAATAGGAGCAATAGCTTGCATAAAATAGGCCGAGGAATTTTAAGTTAGAATTTTATACCGTAACGGCCACTCCCGATCGAGGAAGTCTTAGAATAATGTTATGAATTCGATATTAAATGAAGTATTTATGCTAACTGAAGTTAGAGACGCAGTTTTGGTAAATATTTGTCTGAACTTGAAAGGTTTCTATATTAATTACTTTCATAAAAGAGAATTGATTGAGAATTAATAATATCGTTTATTTTCTGATGAATGTAGGTTTCTATAAAATTTATTTGCTGCTATTTATTTAGTTATTTTATCTAAAAAAGTTGGCAACACATTTTGATTAATTTTTAATGTGCTATTTCGAGGAGTATTTTGTTCAAAATATTTTTTTTGCTAGATGGACTTGAAGGTGAACAAAATATATTATAGACAAAAAGTGTACAATATGCGTGCCGCTAAAACTCAGAAAAGAGTACGATATGATTGAGGGAGTTATATAGTAGTCCTCTATCCCTCATCCATGAAGAAAATTCCCGTTTTCACCTGAATCGACCCCGAAGGGTTGCGGGGGCTTAAGGGACATTATAGATAAATATTCCCGTTTTTGAGCTATAAGACATACAAACCTGATATAGCAGCCGCGTTTCTTTCATGGAGTAGAAATCCGCTAAGAACGAATTTAACGAAAATCGATCCCAAGGGGCGTTGCGAGGATTTAAGGGACGTTGCAGATAAATATTCCTATTTTTTAACTATTAGACCACCTACAGATTTGAAATTTTGTAGGTATGTTCTTTTCATGGTGTAGAAATCCTCTATAAAAGGGGATTTGTGAAAATTGCCCCTCAAGGGCATTGCGAGGGCTTAAGTATCGTTATAGATTTAAAAAAATGCACTCATTAAAAAAATTATTATAAATTTTTCTATGCATTGCTTTGTACCGGGTTTTACTGTCCTTACAATTCAGCTGTTATATCGAAAATATAATTATATATGTTTTATTTTTTAAAAATTAACTCTTGTGAAGAACGGATACTTCAGCTAGTTTTAAATAATAATTTTACTGTTAAGGTATTATAAATTGTTACATATAAGATACATATAAATAATGATTCCATTTAGTGGTATTTTAATTTCATTGAGAAAGCATTAAACAGAGAAAATTTCAAATTTTTATAAAGAGAATTTGCGATCTAATGTAATAATGAATAAAAACATATTACGGAAATACACAGTATATTAATACAATAATTTTTTGTAAATATTATTTTTTTCAACTTCGGAAGAAATAAGTTTATTTATAAAATAACTGTGCCTATTTAAACAAAACATTAGTTATTTTTTTTTAAAAAATGTAAATTAGAGTTTTTTTTTTTTAAAGAATTTTCTCTCGTTTTTAAAGCTAACTGGTATGTATCTCAATGTTTTTTTAGCCGCCGTATTAAATTATAAGTTACATTAAAATTAACTTTTCTTCTTTTTGAAATCAATGAAAAAAAATTTTTTTCTATTAAAAATATCTACATTTTTTTTTTTAAAAAATTTATAAAAAAAAGTAAGAAATATTTAAATTTTCAAAAAAAAATTTTCTACTTTCTTCAAACAAATATTATTTTAAACTTTAAAAAGCATGAATTGTAATTTTTGATTTATATTTGATTTATACCGCACACAATAGCTATTGGTGACGGACCACGTAACTTTAGTCAAGTGATGAGAGCGACACCGTCAGGTATCCCACTCTCCGAACTTCCAAACCACAGAAATTTGAAGGCCTTGAACCTCGGCAGATTGAACGTGCATCAGCCCTTTTCCATGGGAGATCACAAATAGCATTACAGAGGCCGCGGTAGCCTACGATCATGGTCACGAACTCGTGGCCAGGCATTGTTGAGTTGGTAATTTGTTGCACTATAGCAACTTAAAAAATTTTTTAAACGCACGTACATTCAGTTCCAAAATGGTCCATGTAGAAATGATATACCATATATATATTTTGAATACAAACCTATCCGTGAAAGAGCCGAGAATGAGTTTTTTCTTCATAAATTTACCCGAAATTCGAATTGAAGGTAAAAAAAAGTCTGTTACTTTCAAAAATGGCAACATTTTCACCCTGATAACGACAGGTGGAATATTTTCCAATCAAATTGCAATAAAGTAAAACGCCCGACGCCAACGACTATAATATTACTTTTCATAATCCTATCTCAACTTACAAATTTTTTTACTTATTCATTTCCTTCTTTGTTCGTAATCTGTACTAGTCTTATTTTCTGCGCCCTTTTTTTTTTTTTTTGTTTGCTTAGAAAACGAGCGGGAAGAGAAATTCGTATACAGCTAATTTTAAATTGCAAAGGATCGCACTCATTGAAATTTTGAATAACACTGTGTCGTGTACACTTTGCATTTTTTTTTTTTGCATTGCATTTTTTGTGTGCTCATCACTTCAATGGAAATTAAAAACAAGTTAAAGAGTGGAGGAGAAAACATTTAGAATTGATGGTAATGTTAAAGCCGGTCAGGGAGAAACAGTTCGCTGCATGATGATTATATGCATCCAGACATCTCAATGAGGGAATTTTAATTTCAGAAGCTGTTCGGAAACTCGGATTCTGACTTTAAAGGATGAATGTGTCTTTTTCACTTCTTTTAGAATAAGTTACATTCAAAACAAAGTTAATTGATTAAAATCGATTGCGCTTGGCTGACGGAAAATGTTTTATTTTTCCATTAAAAAAGCTTTTTTTTTCTAAACTTTTATCCCAAAATTAATATACGGTACGTATTATCCCTATATGAAAACTTGAAATACATGAAATTAAATTCATCACATCTGTTCTTGAGATGGGTAAATGTTTACACAAGTTGAATTCAGAGAGGTATATGGATTTCCCACAATGAGGAATCCCTGATGCGTTTCTAATTCCACTCAAAGGTGAGAGTAGTATGATGGCTTCATGGTTTTCTGATATTCGAGTTTGGCTCAACATACTGTTGAATGTATTTAATACATGTTGAATCTATAATTCAGGATTTAATATCATATGGAGGTTTGAAACATAAATTCGTTGTTGTCTTTTGACAATGGTTCAGAATTATTGATTCGTCATTAAGATTTTTGCTTCAGCAACATTAACGTGACATAATCCAAATAAATTAAAAGTATTTAACAGGAATATTTGAATTTTGCGACTAATATTTGTAGGTATTTCTTTCTAAATAACATTGACGAATGAATACAAGAGAATACAATGAAATACGTTCAACACGAAAACGCTTAAGACTAAAAATCGGTCATGACAAACTATTTTGTATTTTCCAATATTTTTTGAAGAGAAAACTTCTTTAGCGGCGTTGGTCACTTTTTGGTAGGGGAAAATCTTATGGGTTTGCGTCACCGAGATGCTCTGACTGGCGCACGCGCAGTGTGCTGTTCGAGTTAGACACTTTTTGGTGGGTGAAATCTCGTGCATTCGCGTCACAACATGCTTATAGCAGTATATCTGTATCTGTGCAGCTAACGTATACTGCTGTGTATATCTTATAAGTGAAATTCAATGGATTTAGTGAAAAGTTCAATGTGTATATACCGTGCTCGTTGCGATTCCGAGAATGTGCAATGCTTTTTAATGGTTGCCGTTTATATTTCGCCTGGAAAACCTATGAGACAGATACAACAATTTTTATTTGAAAATTTGATGATTTATACAAAAGAAGGTTCTGAAATAATCGAAAAAAGATTTGGCGAAAAATATTATAATGTACCGATGATTTTGAGTGGAGACTTCAATATTAACTTTGCAGATGATAAAAATCTATCACTAATTGAATTTCTAAATGAAACACTTGATTTAAATATGTCCAATGATCGAAAACTCAGTACTACAAAATATAAAACGACAATCGATGGGCTTTTTACGCGATAGATAAATTTGAATCAAACTTTCTTACTTTAGTTACCATAAGCCTAATGTATCTTTTTTAGAATAAAATGAAATAATTGAAAGTACAAAAAGTCTAATTATTGTTGAAATTAATGATGACAATGATGCAAACAATTATAATAATGTTAAAAATCAAGTACATTGAAATTTAAGTAAATACAAATACTATCCATAAATAATATGATTGTATATTGATTGTTGTTTCAACTGAATTGTATTTATATTTTGTCATGATCTTGTACAGCCCGTAATATATTTGAATAATAAAAAAACCATATAAACATATGCATTTAGTTGTTGCTTGGAGTGTCAATATTTGTGAAAACCAGATTGATATTGATAATTTTAATTCAAACATTATGAAATTTCAAATTTTAATACTAAAATCTCTAAGTTTTCACTTATATCGGCAGTCTCTATAACTGCCGATTTTTTCTCTTTACACGAAATGAAAATCTCTAAACACGAAAAGATTTCTTTTCTGGGAATGAAAAAAATACGGGAAACACCAGAGATTTAAGAGGGGTGGGAAATGAAGGAGAGGTGTTTTCATAATATTTTTCTGTATTATTGGACTGTCATACTGTATCAACAGAAGAATTGATTACAGTAGATTAATACAAAATGTGAACAGCCTCAATTATGGCAGACAAAGACATTTTGGAGTTTGTTCAAAGCTCAAAAAATATCATTGATGCAGATTCCGACGACGAAAATGAACTGAATAATGCAGCTCCTGTTCCCACGTCATCCGAAATAAGGAACTTCATGCAAAGTTTGCGTTGTTATTTAGACGCACATTCCAATGGTGAAATGAGTAACAAAATGGACGATATCGAAAAATTTGTTGACAATTTGATACTAAAAGAACAATGCAAAGAAAAAATCTGATTATTTTCCATAAACTCAATAAAAGTTGTTTTTCAAAGAACATGAAAATTTCTACTGAACTAAATTTTATTAAGTTCCGGTGAATGTTTTTGTATCATTGATTTTATTAAATATATCCATATATACACATCTACGTAAATAAAATAAACTCTGATAAACTTAATTTTCGTTTTATTGGGTTTTTTTGCAATATCGTTTAAGATGTAATTCTTTTAGCACGAAAAATATTTCAGTCCCTTCACAGTTTCGTTTAACCCAACTACATTGCGAATTGCAAATGTAGTTGGGTTAAACGACAAATTCGTACAATAAATACGAGTAAAGTGTGACACATTTCACTATAGAATATCACTCAATATGACTAGAATTACTATATTTAGAAAGGAATTAATCACATACCCTTTTGGAATGCTGATGGCGTTGACCATAATGGATTGAAAACATTTATATCCAAAATAAGAGTTCCGTAAAAACACTGCCACTAACTTAGAACGAGAAAAAGTTCTCGTCTGTTTAAAACAGATAGAAGTCAACCCTTTTTTTTTCAGTGATTGTTCACAACCTTAACACTTATTCATTCTTGTTGTTCCTACTATATGTATTTACTGAGAACGCCTGGACACAGTATCTATATTTTTTCTAATGCATAAGCTACATCTTTTGTTCTAAAATAAACACAAAAACAACGCCCAAAACGTGAGGCTAGTTTTTATTTACAAAGACTTCCTCTTTTAATCTTAAGAATGATCGAGAGTATATTTTTGTGATAATTGCACCTTTAATGTAATTTTTCACACGACTTTTGTGTACCTGTCATGTGTATAAAATATGGGCTGTTTTCACCTTTTGGAGTAACAATTCCCTTGTGTCCTCTTTTACAAGTTTGAGGATGTTTCAGCCAGTTTGATCTGGTTTTTACGACGTGGGTGAAATTTTAATTGGAACGAATATCTCCTTCCTCGTAAAGTTTTAGGTCTTGTAGTGTGTTAATTTGTTGTTTCGAGTGCAGTTGAAATTGATACAGGTTTGGGTTTTTAATAGTTTTTTTCGGTATTTTTAGCGATCTCACACATTAGCCTCTGTTATTAATATAGTCATATTTTACTATACGTGGAAAAGTGATTTGAAAAATAAATATTTGATCAAGATGTTCCAGTTATTATTTTTTTCTTGTAAATAAAATTACAGTTGATCCGAAAATTAAGGTTGCTTAGAAAGTGTATGGAATGGATGCGAAAAAAACAATAATCTTTTCAAATCAGAATCCGAAACCAAAACACCATAATTAAGGATGGCAATATAGGACCAAAAGTTGAATACCGGTATTTCTTAGATCTTAATACCGGGATACCGATTTTTAATACTGGTAGTAGATATTTTAGAAAAAGAAAGAAAGCACAGGTGTTTCTTTGTTTTATTTGCAGTTTTATTAAAGAGTGAAAATATCACAAAAAATAATTTTTAACTTGTAAATTATAACAGTATAAAACGAGTCACCAATAAAGGACCATCTTATTTATTTAAATAACAAAAAAGTGTAAATATCACTATTCAGTCAGTGGTACTATTACAAATTTTTGAAATGTGATCTTAAAGAACAAAATTCATCAATTGTACTGTATGATATGCAAATAGAATGTGAATGACAAACTCACCCACTTAAAAATTATCAAAATATTACGCACTTTCTTTACAACTATAACCTTGTTTTCACAGATACGAATATCAGAATACGAATCCTGCGGACGTGCAATATCGCTCTGAGCTGTAATAGTTTTGGCTCACCTCCTTGGATAATTCACATAATTTATCACTTGTCTTGATTGTACGATGCAACTTTGTATTCACAGTCTAATTAATTTCGTTCGTCAGGAAGACGTAAAAACAAAAACGTATACTATTTTGCTAGGTTGGTGATCCCTGAACATATAGTGGAGACAGTTTTAAAAAATTCTAGTAAGTACTGAAAAAGCGGTATTTAAACTTGTAAATACCAGTATTACAAAATTGTACAAATGGCTCAAAATACCGGTATTCGGTATACAGTAAACCTTCGCTTATCCGAGCGTTTATTATCCGGAGCGTCAAATATCCAAATCAAAGTTCGGATACGTTTTCGAACAGTACAATGCTCAACATTTGTTTCCTGTGAGATCAAAAGTGACGGGAAAATCCAAGGTGAGCGATATTTGGGGAATTTCAGTTGTGGGATTTGGTAAACATCTGTGTGGAATATTAGGTCAGTTTGTTTCCAAGTGAAGGGGTGTATACGTAATCTTTTGTTGAGTTTTGTTGATGTAGAAACCTGGATGGCATACGGTGCAGAAGACTGTGGATTTCAAATGCTAAATAAGGATGAGATAGTGACTTGCGTGCAAGAAGAATTTGACCCTGTAGACGGTGAAATGGATGAAGATGAGGACAATAACAACGAAAGTAGCAAGGGTTCATCAAATGTCGACGCTTTTCTGCGTTAGAGACAGCTATGGAGTGGTACGAACAACAGAGTGTTGTCCTACTCAACTACTGCTGCTGAAGAGAATCAGAGATCTTGCAGAGGAAAAAACGAAGGTGAACAATGGTACAGCGAAAAATAAGCAATTGTTTTCCACAATCAAGGTAAAGTAGCGACATTTTGCACCTGTTTAGCTTTTTCTTCAAGAACGTTTCCCGCATGCGATGATTTTCAATTTTTGTATTGTGTCCAGTATGATATACTGCATGGATCGCATTCGGTTTTCGGTTATCCGAACAATCGCGTATCCGAACGGTGTCCGGTCCCAATTGATTCGGATAAACAACGTTCTACTGTACCGGTATTGCAATCCTTACCCATAATTATTTTTAAAAATTTCAATTCATTTTTCTTTCTATGTCGGTGAAAATTTTCAAAAAATCATGTTGCAGGTGAAAGAAAAAATGAGTACTATCTTGTACTATATGGATAATAATATATGTGTTATCTTGTGTTAAGACGAAATCATTTTTGAATTAGTGTTTAAAGCCATTATACATTTTTTTTCCAAAGCGGAACACGTGACTTAAGATATCTTACAACGTTCGGAACCATGATTTTGGCAGAGCGTATAAATGAATAATTCGTTTGACACTTAATGTCACTTGAATTAGAATATACATACATAATTGTTTCAAGAATATCATTGCTATAAAGAATTATTAAAATGGCAAAAAATGAACAAAAAAGGACATGGGTTTTTTAAAAAATTCTACTTTTATGGTAAAATGTTTCTATAATAATTGTATTTTGTCTACATATAGCTAAGAATTCTGAACAGTGTCAGATTCAGGACTTTTGAAATATATAATTTAGAATTTGGATGCATTCACATTTTTAATATACAGTCGACTCTCTAGATAATTCGAAGTTAGAGGGACCAATGAAAAACTTCGAATTATCAAGAGGGTAGGAAAAAACTCCCAAAATACACAAAGAGAAATTTTTTTCTAACACATTTGACTTTGAGACTATGTAATAAAACAACAATGTACAAAAGTATAAAATTATTTTAAAGTCTTTCTAAAAAAGTACATATTATATAGTGAAAATACTATACAGAAGTTAAAAGTCTGTATTAAAAGAATACATATATGTAATAAAAACAATTATTAAAAGAATGCATACTGTACATAATTAATCTTTTTTGATAAAAAAAATCTGCTATCTTTAAAAATCTGTTTAATCTGTTATCGGTTCCCTCAGACACTGTCCCCAATACCATTGGTTTTTAAAGTAGGATACAGTCCGGCATATATGCCTTATTTGGTGCCACATACCATAAGTCACACAGATGAGTTATAAATCTCCATGTCCCTCCGACGCAAAATACACAATCCTACGTATCTCTTTTTCACAATAGCGGACTATCTTTTCTGAATGCATGTGTAGCAAGGCCATGTGTTAAGCGAAAGATATAGACGGCTGACAACAAGTGCGACTGGTCTGTTGTCCACTTGAAGAAGGAAATCAATAAAAATGACTTTTTGCGTGAGGAACCGGGAAACACAAAGAAGGAATGACAGACAGATGGACAGCAAAGGGGCTACGTTACAGGGGAGACATGCAGAAAAGACAACACAAAGTATGTAAGCTCCAACCTGTTTGCTGCAGAATTCTTGATGATCTACATGATAGTGAGTGTTTGAATTGTAGAGAGCTATATGACTTCGAATTATCGCGAGTTGTAGTCTGGCCAGCCGCATATTTTACTTCGAAATATTGAGTGTACCAAAACATATCGTTTTAGTTCGAAGTATCAAGAGCTTTTCTAGGGACTGAGCATATACTTCGAATTAGCGAGAGGTTTGTATTGTTGAAGGTTTGAATTAAGAAGAGTCGACTGTATCTAAGTAGAGAAATTTTAATGGAAAAAATCACCGGTTATTATTTTAATTGTAAACTGAAAATAGCGTAATTTTTTTAAAAACCTTTTCTAGCTATGTAGAGAAGTTTTAGCTATGTATAGGCAAAATTTATTAGCAATAGAAGCATTTTCCATAAAAGGAGAATACTTAAAAAATATGTCATTTCTACATTTTTTAGCCAAAAAATTGCATTTAAATAATTTTTATGGTAATAATATGCCAAAATATTTTATTCCTATACTCTAATCCAAGTGACAATAAATATTAAAAAAATATTTATTTATACGCTTTTGCAAAATTACGGTTGCGAACTTAAATGCCGAAAACATTTCTAATTTTAGAAAACACTCCAAAAATAATAAATAACTGGGCACTTTCCAAAATAAACATTATACTTCTCGTAGAAAATATCAATTATTTTCTTTTCCAAAACAGAAAAGAAACACGAGATAACGTTGGAATGTATTTAATTCTTTCATGCGTAAATTGTTGAAAAAGTTTCGGCTTCTCAAGCTCCCTTTTTTTTAAATCTTCTGTTTAGTGTATAGAGAAAATTTTAAGATCTTACTCATGCGACTCCTATTAATGGAAACATTTTCTCCTTTTTGAACGCTTTCTTTAAATATTTAGAGAGTGAAAATGTTTTGGAAATTACGAGAAGTTTGAAATTCCTTTCCAAAGTTTGGGAAAATAGCAAATAGAAATTTTTCCGTTTTTGTTTGGTTTTTTAATCCCGAAGGAGGAAATGAAAATCGTTCAAATATTTTGAGTCTCGGATAATCGTATGGGTTCCATTCTGTAAACCAGTGTTCATGTTACGTTTTCTATAATAGTTTATGAAAATAAGAGAGAGCAGTGAACAAAATCAATGCATTAAGAATAGAATCTTTTATCGGATCTCTTTTCCTTAAAAAATGACAGTGCTTCATTATAGAGATTAAAATCAAATCTGAAACTCTTTTTCAGATGTAAAAGTATTGTTACATTGATCGGGGTTCGAGGAATTTATGTGTGCAAATCAGTCCCAAAGAACAAGACAGTCCTTTGAGATCAAAATGAGAATTTATTGTCGAAAATCAATTCCCGAAATACAGGTTTCAGCATCAAAATTCTCAGAATAAATATCAGAAGGACTTCACACCGTCTACAACGCTTAGACACAATTATCAGTATCTAAAATACACTTACGTAAAAGATTATTCACAAGCACCACTCTTTCTATTCAACAACCGAGCTAATCGCTATAATCAACTCTCCACGGTCAAGGCAAGACTACTAATCGCTAGTCAAAACAATACTGACTCAGTTCCGGCGACCGTCTCCGTATTTATTGGCCTCGTAGATCCTTCGAGAAAGATTCACTTGCATCATAGATCGTGAAATGAGTGAATTTATACACTAATTCCTAGAAGAATCCATAGGGTCCCGAACTCGCGAAAAATGAACCAAGTCGCCAACTTGGTCGCCAAAAATGATACCAACTTGGCTCTATCACCAAGATTTCGCCAATTTCCCATTGAATCGTCATTATAACGTAAGGGACGGTGTTGCTTGCGAATATATTAGAATTTTAACGTAAAATAAATATATCATACAGTAATATAAATGCATTACACATCCAAATACAAATTATTTACACTATTTTACACAAAATTCATAACAGTATTAACCGTTGCCCGAACGCTTTGCTGAAGATATATTATTTTCAAGTAATTGATATCTAAATCTTAGTACTAAGCTTTTTCGTTTTTATTGACAACACATTCTTATATCTCTCATCTCTTGATTTAAATAGGACAGGATGTGAATTTCTAAGCCGAAAATATAATTATCTTTTACTCCTCCGCACCCCTTCCCTCCCCCAAAGTGGATTTCCACCAAACCCATTTTAATAGAACGGTACTCAACAAAAGAAACAGACTTACAAAATTTCAATTCTGTTGGTGTTATAGCTTCTAAATGGGAAGATTTAACTATAAAACCCCTGTTCACTGTTGTGAAAATAATTCTTGTGACGCCCCCAAATAATAAGTGAATACTTGTCACGAAAGGGTACTAGTGTGTACAGAGTTTAGTGTGAGTGACAGAGAGAGCGCAGGGAGAACGCTCGAATAAAATTCTTGTTCTAAGAGTCTTGGCCATATCTAATTTTTGTTGTGAACTTTTCGTGAAAATCATGAATATTGAATTAGCGAAGAAACAACCCCTTAATCTCTAGTAACCCCCTCCCTAGGGAGTGGATTTACATAAAAACCGTTCGTAAAGTATCTCTACTCAACAAAAGAAACATGCTTGTCAAATTTCAAGTCTGCAAGAGTGTAATAATGCCGGAGATTTCATGATGAGTAAGTGAGTCGCCTTTCTTTACATATGTATCGATATCTTTAATATGAATTAGCATTCAATAAATAAGATAATTTAACTTTTTAACAAAAAGTAAATTTAAAATTTATCTCTTAATGTATAATATGGTGATGACTATGGTCTTTCTAAAGATTTTGTCTGGCTCACATTGCTCATTTTGAAACAATTGTATTGAAATTTTCAATTTAAATGTTTAAAAAATTGAAGCTTGGTTCCCTTTTTTACAGCAAAAATTGCGATATAATTTAAATATTTTTCGCATATGGAGCAAATAGTTGTGAAAATTGATATAGATAATAAATTTTAGAAAGTTTTTGTTAAAAACAAAACCCGACTTATGGTAAATATGGATAAATTAATAAGAGAAATGAGCTCATTTCATTCGATATTTAAATAAGTGAAATAAAAAAATGTAAATAATCAGAATTTCATTCAGTGTACCACCATAAAACTCCGTATTCGTAATTAAGTTTTGACATATTTATGTGAAATAAGTGTTTCCACACACACAGTTGAGGTGACATTTCTCTAAAACAAAATACCACTGCAACCTTGATTTGATTCTGATTTCATTATATTTTTTGCATACAATTAATGTTACGTATGATAAATTCGAGAATAGTTATATTTAAGTAATAGTAAGTGTCTAATGAAACAGAGATGAAAGAAGCATTACTTAAATGATTAAAATTATTTTCATTATTTAAATTAATTTTTAAATTTACTTCTTATTTAAGTTAATTTTTAAATTAATAAAGTTTAAATTAATTTTTTTCTGTTACTATCTGCTAATTTATTTTGCAAGATGACCAATTAAGTTAAAAACGTAATTTTCGTTAAAAAGAAAATCGAATTTTTTTTTCATTTCATGATTTTTTAAATTCAAATAGTTAACTTTTTAATATATCTTTTTGTGTTTTTCAATGTGGAATCACTAGAAAAAAAAATTAACGGCCATTAAAATGCAATTAGATCTGTTCAAAGAAACCTTTTATATAGTGCGTCTTTCTCAAGACTGTTTCTTTGCTAAGTTGATATATCTCAGATGTGATACTTCGAAAATCAACTGATATGCTTACTTGAAATTGTAATTGCATTATGTAAGGAACTAAAGTCTTTTAAAAATTGAATGAATTAAGTGAAGTTATAGTTGGATTTTCCTCTAAAAATATTGGAAAATTGTCAAAAATTTATAGTTTTCATCTTCAGTTGGCCATAACTTTTGATTCGACAGAAAATAGTTAAAAAATTTTAAGTATATTCGGTAATAACATTTCTAAAAATGTTTTGCACTAATTTTGAGGATATAAAATATGAATTAAAATAGAAAATTTAGAAAAATTCCAAAACTTCGCTGTGTGTGAAGTGTTTTTGAAAATAGTTACACACAGAGAGACGTATATTCATATTTCTACTTTATAATTGTGCTTATAAGTGAAAAAATGAAATTCAAAATATAAAACATTACGATTTTTAGAAAATTAAAAAAAGAAATGTCTCAGAGAACATAGTCGAAAACTTTAAATTGAATAAATTATTAAGAGCATCATATGAAATAAGAAAAAAATATCAAAATTACAATCATGAGATTATTCAAAAACAAAAATCATTGTTATTTCATTCATCATTCCTCAAATTTAATTTGAGCTTTGTAATATATCAACAGAGATTAAATGATCGGGGCCAGTTCCAAATGGCGACATATTACCTTAGATATACCATTTTCAGTGCACTAAAAGTGAGATGAGCAATTTAAAATAACTAAAGCAAGATAGTGCAATGTATTATTAATATTTTTACTCGTCAACTTTTTAAAAAACTAGCGTTGCTATCTTAGATTCCCCTAATTTAATGAATATTTTCAAAATAATTCGTTTTCATTTCTGGTGATGTTTTTCCTGTTTTCATATTTTCGTGTTATCGATAAGTTTTAAAGAATTCTGTGCAGTAACTCCACACATGCACACATGAATGAGTGAACGTTGCCAGAATATTATTTATAAATTTTGCCTTAATTTAAGAAAACTTTTTTTAAGTTTATCAGATGAAAAAGTATTATTGTTTAGTACAAAAATAAGTGCACTGATCAAAAATGTGTGTCATTTCGGAATGAAAATACAATTTTCTGGCGTTTGTCAGTGTGTTTTGTAGTTTTAGGTATTTTTACTTCAAAAACTGTAAAACAAAGAATTTTAAGGTTACTGACTACATCCGGAACCATGATCTTGAAAAAAAAATCTCGTATAAACGGAAACTTTTTTTTTAGATAATTTGTGTCAGTTGAATTAGAATATAAATAAAAAATTGTTTTTAAAATATTTTTTCGAGAAAATATTATTTAAATGCAATTCTTTGTTAAAAAAATTAAGAAAAACAACATATATTTTCAAAACAATATCTTTTTATGAAAAATACTTCTATAATATTAATATTTAGCCTATATATATCTTGGGCTTCTATACTGGGATTAAACTAAAATATTTAAAAAATTAACATTATTTTCAGAATTACGATCAATTAAAATACCGGTTTTTTTGTTAAAATTTCTCTATTTTGATATAATAAAATATGAATAAATACACTTCCAAATTGTATATCTCAAAAATCGTGATTTAGGTGCTATGCAGAAGTCATGTCTATATATAGGAAAATGTTATTGTTATAAATGCATTTTTCCCAAAAGAAGAATATTTCGAAAATATGTTATTCTTTCTTCCTTTTTTGCCAAAAAATTGTATTTGAATAATGTTTTTTTTTGTAATAATATTTTTAAAAAAATTTTTTACTTATTTTCTAATCCAACTGACACGAAATATACAAAAAAAAAGAAAGAAAATATTCAAAATCTTAAAATTTTTATTTTTTAAATCAAAAATTTATTTTTCAAAATCTCGTTTTCGGACATTCTCTCCTTATAAAACAGAAGTTTTAATTAATACTAGTAATTACTTTTTCGCGTATTATTTATTTTTTGATTATGTGTTTTAGAAGTTCTTTTACTTGAATGTCAGCGATGTAACATTTTAATTAAATTTTACACTGATCATTCAACATGTATTAATAAAAATATATAATATTTAACGTAAAGAAAAAATTAAGTTTTAATTGAAAACGTCATGAACTATGAGTAAAATAGATTATCATGTAAAACTTTTTTATACATTTTCTTGATGAAACTACAACGAAAAGAGCGCTGTATTATCACATTGGTAAAAATAGAATGGTTTTTACAACCGTCATGATATGAACAAGTAAAATTTGTTTTAAAAAATTACATTTAGATTTAATTTAAAAATAGTTCATAAATATATCAATATCCAGAAATTTAATAAATAAATATTTGTATTTGTAGTTAATATTATAATTTATAAATTACAATTTATGCATAATTATATTAGAATTATTGCATTTAAAATATAACAATCGTTACTTACTAATTTCCCAAATAATAGCTCTTATCCTTTTCTGATTTACTTAAATTCAATCCGGGGGGTACTGTAATTTAATTCTCGAAAAACTGGTTAATATTTTTTTTAAAAAAATTATATATATATTCTAAGATATTTTTTTATAATTAAAAGAAGCGGAACAAATGACATCACTTAAATCCCCAAGTTTCGTTTTCGCACATCTGTGTCGGAAATGTTATGGAACGAAATGACAAAAACGTTTAACTCTGCCCTGGATTTCGCACTATCGCATAATCTATTTCTCAGCTGGTTTGTACCGGTGCACACGTGTTGCCATTAACCTTGGAAGTGTGCTTCATGAAGCAAAGAAAAAGCACCTTTCAAGTTTCCAGCAAAATACCACGAAAAAAAAAGAGGCATGTTTTCAAGTCAAAAACGTGATTGTAAAACAGAGTGCAGTCTGTGGACTTGACGGCATGCGCAAGGACAACAATTCAGTACACGACGATTTTATCCAACACCGCTATCATCCTCTTCTTTAAATTGACTGCCCTATTAAAGCCCTTCTTCCCTATAGGCCCTAAACTGCAATAATTAAAGAGAAGAGAAAAAAAATCATGGATGTCAGGCCACTTTAGCACGTAGGCAATTTATTCTTGCAGAAGAGGATAAAAGTTTTGTACTTCACGAGAACTGGAAGATTGTCCAATAAAAAAAAGAACACAAAAGGTGCATATAAATTAAGTTGCTGAGAAATTATTGTCCGTGCGCGGGAGCCGCAATCAAAGCAGCCACTCAGCGGGTTATGATTTAAAAGGACTTTGTTGTTATGTGCCCCTGTGTGGTTGTCGTTTGAGGTTGGATTGCTTGATGAGCTTTTGTTTGTAATAGGTGCTTTTCTGAAAAGACTTATTTAAACGACGCGGCGAAGCATTCTTTGCGATTATTTACTCGGGTAAAGATAGAAAGCATCAAAATATAACGAAAAGAGCCTGTATGTTGAAGTCGTGTTTTTTTCTACCGGCTTCTTTCCTCTTTTACAGAACTTACAAATAAAAAATTTTAAACTGTATGTCATTCAATTCCTACTCTTTAGCTCACACTCTCTCTATATTTATCTTGTTCAAATTTTCAATCGTTAATAAAATGCATTTTAAAGCACTCAATTGAGCTGAAACTTTGTATACACGATTATTTTGGATGACAATACAGTAATTTTATTATAATTAATAAACATTTATTGATTGAAACTAATTTTTCAAAGAATTACAAATGCAGCCACGTTGGCATCATTTTTGGCGACTTGTGTCAAAACTTGAAAAGGTTTTTTTCTCACATTTTAAAGAGCTCATTTGAGCTGAAATTTATAATATATGCTATTGTTTTGGGTATAACAATTCAATAACTTAATCACAATTAACTAAAATTATTGACTGGTATTACTTATTTAAAAAATTACAAATACATCCACGTTGGCTTTATTTTTAGCGACTTGGGTCAAAACTTTAAAAGATTTTTTTTTCTCCCGTTTCAAAGCTGAACGATTGAACTGAAATTTTATATGCACAATTGTTTTGGATGACAATGCGATACTTTAATGAACAAATAATAATTAATTACCTCTTTTAATGTAATTTTGTCATATGTATATACATATTAATTGTAACTATTTAATAAATTTATTATATTTATTAATGTAATAAATATTGTAACTATTCAGTTTAATAACTATTTATTATATTTATATTAATTGTAACTATTTAATAAATAGGAACAGGAAAAAAAAATTTTTTTTTTGTTTATCTAAGTAGGAATTGACTTAAAAAGATTTTTTTTTTATATTACTTGTTTTAAATTGGATCAGGTTATATTTAAGTTTATATTACTTAATATTTTTACAAAGGAGAATTGAGACGATGGAAATGTTTGTTGAAGCTTATCTAATCATTTTTGGAAAAATGTTTTAGTTCCTACAAATAAATAAATAAATAAATGAAAACACTATTTTAGTTCAGTTTTTTATACTGCTTTATATTATTTTTAAAATTCATGCTAAGAGCTCGTCTAACATCCTATCTTAATTTTTGTTTATTAACATATTCAAACTGTATAATTTTGAGAGAGAGGATTTAAAAACCACAATTATTAAAGTATACAAGTATCAGTTAATGTCTTTTAAAGGTAGTCTATACCTATTTAAGAAGCTGAGTGGGGCCGTCGGTAGCCTAGTGGTTAGAGCATCGCACTCCAGACCGGAAGTCCTGGGTTCGATGCCCGATGCGACCAATTATCTTCGGAGAACACACGGAGAACGTGCTCGTTAAATCAGTGGGTCCGAACGGTGTCGCCATCTATCGTGTTGTACTGAGAAAAATCGTACTGTCACCTTCATGGGGGCTCAAAGCTTAGGCGAACGACAGACGTAGATCTAGCCCGTTGCCATGATGAGTTTCGTGGGCCTCGATCTGACTACGTCAGACAGGTGGCATAAGTAACAACAACAGAAGCTGAGTGGTTAGTGCATCGCGCTTCCACACCTCAGGTCCTAGGTTCAAACCCCGGGCTGCGCAAGGTTGACTTAGCCTTTCATCCTTTCAGTAGGTCGATAAATGAGCACCAAAGTTGCTTGGGAGTTTCGCGTCAAACTGACCACCTCACTGAAACATCTGCTCATGCACATCACGGCCCAAGGTCAAGTATTCTGAGTTGGATACAGTAGACCTTGGCCCTCATGGGCTGTTGCGTCACTGAATTAACTTTTTAAAGTATTATTTTGGAACAAAAAGAGATACGTATCATTTCTTAAATATAAGCTCTATGACCACCGGTTACGATTGTGGGTTTGTTAACGTGACACCATGAAGCAACACGAGAACTATTGGCGAAGGATCTAGTAATTTTGAACCACGGTCAAGTGATAAGGGAAAGACACGCCTAAATTGGCTCTCTCCTAACTTCCACGCCACACCGACTGAGTTGCGACGTTTATTAGCTCCCCCCTACACGGCTCATTTTTAGAGGCATTAAGCCTCGAATTCTTGAGACGCCAACCCCGAGTCCGTGACCACGACCATTAAGCTGCTCCAGCTGTCACGACCGTTTATAGAAGCGGTTCTGAAACTTTCAAGGGGCCGCGGTAGCCTAGTGGCCAAGGTAACGGACTCGTGGCGGGCATGTCATGATTTCGAACCCATCACCGCTGAAGACCTGCCGTGTAGGGAAGCGATGCCCGTCAAATCTGTCCAGAGCTCAAACGTCCTCCTGTGGAGTGGTGTGGTAGTTAGGAGAAGGGGGCTAGCTCATGTGTCGACCATGGTTCAAAATGACAAGCTCCGTCGACAAAACCCCTCGTGTACCTAAACAGTGCGACGCTAATATCATTTACTCACTAAAACTCTCAATCGCCGCGAACCCCATTTATGTATCAGCGTGACATCGCAGACCCTCTTCCTCCTAAGATTTTGAACATCCCTCAAAGAGTTAATATCCTTGATCGAATTACTAGTTCTAACAGAGTTTTTTCATTGGGGACAATTTAGTGATCTAGTCTAGTCTAGGATGTCACACAGTGGCGTAACGTACACCCCCGCAACCCTCGCATTGCACCGGGGATGGCAGGTACTCTAGGGGCTCCAAAGATTGACTGACACTTATAGTACATATTTGGGCTTGGGGCCTCAATCCTGAGTTTGCAGGGGGGGGGCTAGTATTCTCCGTTACGCCACTGATGACACATCTTTAAATTTTTCCACAATGTCTTTCAGATTCTGTAAAAGAGGGAAATCTTAACATTAAAAGAGACCTTCGCGGACCCCCTAGAAAAGCGCTGAGGACCCCCAGTGGTCCGCGGACTACAGCTTAAGAACAGCTGATTTATAGCTTACCGTTCCTTTGATTTTTTAAAAATAAAACTGAATACAATCGTGTTATTTTTAAAAATTGACGGAATAATCATGAATTTTACATAGGTTATGAATATTGCTAATCTATAGGGTAACTGAATGCAACTCATTTAGAAAAGTATATAAATATTAAAAAGCTCTTGAAAGCATTTTTTTAGTTCTCTTTGTTGAGCATTTTAATATTTTTTCAAAAGTCCATGTAAAATTATAAAAGAAAATATTTAATTTTCCTGTTATTTTAAATTTTAGTTTTCTTAGAAAAAAATTTTTAAGCAGGTTTAGTTATTTTGGGACAAATATAATTCGTTCCTTGTATTCAAAACTAAAATATTTTTTATTAAGTGAAATATCAAAAATTTTCTTTTAAGCAAGACCCGCTAAACAGCAGAATCTAACTGATCTAACTAATCCTTTTTCAGCTCTTTTAAATAAAAGAAGAATTAAATATTTTTATTTAATTCTCTAATTGGTATGAATTAACTTAAGAAGCAGGGCAATTTATATTTTTGTTAAAATATGAAAAAATAAACTGCAAGAATCTTATTGATATAAAAAAACAGAAATATTCACAAATATGATTCTTAAATTAATCTGTAAACAACATTACAACCGACTCTATTTCTCATTCTCCGAGATTTAATTTATTTAATGTTAACAAGCGCGAAAAGCGAATAGCTATATGCTTAAGCAATTGTGCCGAAATATTGACCATGCGAGGGCGCTGCTGTGTGCACCTCAGTATCTAAAATGTAAATATTGTTAATGTGTTACTAGGTTTGTAGAATGTAAGCCGCATCACGGCAAGTTCGTGCCTCATTAAACATTACAATATTTAAATTATGTCGTCGATCAATTATGTGGTCTGTCTTATAGATTAGCGCGAATACACACTCCTTCGCTTCGATATTTTAGAGTGAGTGAGTGAGTGAATATTAACGTCACACTGTTCAGCTACATGAGGGCTTTGGGCAACGTACCGCGTAATTTTGAACCATGGTCAAGTGACGTGGACGACACCTGAGCTGGCACCCCCTCTCCTAACTACCACACCACACCAACGGGAGGACGTTTGAGCTCTCGACAGATTTAACGTGCATCGCGCCCCTACACGGCGGGTCTTAAGTGGTACTTTGGCTCGAACTCATGACACGCTAGGCATGATCCGATACCTTGACTACTTGGCTACCGCGGCCACTCGATACTTTGGAACATTCGCTTCGTTTATAGTTCTTTGGATAGCAATATCATAATTTGTTCAGGTAAATTTAATAGGTTTAACACAAAATAGAAGACATTTCTGCAATGACAAAATTTATTGAAACTTCCCAGTTTCTTTTTTAAATTTTACTGTTTGCAACTTATTATTATTTTTTTTAAAAAAAAGGGATTTGAAGAAATTTTACCTACCGTATTTACCTTCATATTTATTATATTCTGAAATAAATATTTTTCTTGATATAAGCAAATAATCAAGAAATCAGCAAAATATTAACAATGGATAGTAAAAAATAAGGAACAATATTTTAATTAGAATATTGATGTGGGAAAAGGCAATTCCAAATCAAAGGGTCTGAAATCTGAATAAAAACAATCAAGATATCCTTTTACTTTTATCCTCAAGATTATCCTTTACAGAATCATACTGCTTCTTATTTTAAATGGAAGTATCCCGGATATTAGTATGAGACAAATCACGAACTAAACAGTTTTTGTATTACTATGAAATTAACGGTATTACAAGTTCCCAACTTGAAAGACACAAAATTAAGCCTTTGAGACAAAAATTAGAGAGAGAATGAAAGGAAATCTTGAAGCATCTCAAATCTGCCTTCAGCTACTACAAAAATGAAGTAAAATAATTTATATTGCTCCCATGATGTAAACTCAAGTGACTCTATATCATTGTTGACATCATCTTATTGTATCTGACAAGAGTTTGTTATATAAAACTAGAAAATCGGGATTAGTTCCCTTCTTAATTAGTTTGCATAAAACTAACTTTAGGAGAAGAAAGTACTTCCCAAGAAATTAATGGAACCGAATAAAACCTTATTAAATAAATTAATAAAAATAAGCCTCAACGCACGCGTATTCCCCTTAACTAACCTCTGGAGCTACTTTACTTAAATCTTATACACGAGAAGCTCGCTTTTTGTAAAAACTCAACAAATGGGCATTCCTATTTAAGGTATCCAACTACCCTAAAATTGTAAATTTTGCCAAAAATTTACACATTTTTTATGATTTTGTTTTGTAGGCCATCTAATTAGCTTTATAAAAATACCACGTTTATTATTTTCCGTTCACTAGTACAAAGTACAAGTGTTTTTAGTAAAAGCAGATGCCATTATTTTAAGCGGGATGTCATACTTTAAAACGCGTTTTACTCGAAATGTGTGTGTTTTTTTTAAACTGCCCAGACGGGGACAGCGATTGCTCAAAGAGTTTTAAAAATAATTAACTAAAATTTTTCTTGTATGTTCTGTATAAGAGTAGAAGTGTTTTAACCGTCATATTTATCAATCACTGTTTTATTATAAAATTTACACTCCAGTATGTTAATATAGTCACTGTTTTCTTAAGCACTTTCATATAATAACTAAGATAAAGTGCTCTAATTTTAGTAAAAATTAAAGTATTTCTTAGCCTGAAGGTTATTTCAAAAATGAATAACGTAGCAACTCATCAGAATTGAAAAATTGAAAATCTCTTCATAAACTTTTGGTACAAAATGGCGCGTTTATGTTATTTTTTGTCAATTTTTCCCCATTTTCGAAAAATAATTTTTTTTTCTCTTCTTAATTTTAGCATATTTTTTTTAAATGTACTAAGTAAATCTAAAAACAACAACAAAATCCCCATATCTCAATTTTTTTTTAAAGAAAGTTGTCGCAAGTAGTCGAATACGTTAAGTAAAAAAGTGAATAAGAGAGGGGAAAAAGAAATAAGAAAGATATATAGTATAAGAAACGCGCGCTACTGAAAAAGTGTAACTTTGCAAGAAGAGATTCAAAACATATATGTCTGAATCGGATCCTGATATTATATATTTATGATTTAGAAATTGCAAGATATAAGTAACTACCGTATTGACTCTAATCTAACCCGCACTTTTTTTCCCAATGTTAATGCTACTGAAAATCGTGTGCGGCTTAGAATCGAAGGGGGGGGGGGAATTCGTCGGATGGGGAAATTACAAGTTCATTTATGTATTTAAAAGTTTAAAAAATGGAAAAATTACTAATTATTCATTTCTTAATAGTTCTCATTTTAAATTTCTTAAAATTAGATGTCAATACTATTTTTCAAAAACACTTGTTGAGAATTAGGGGTGTGGCTTAGAATTGATGGCGGTGAATAAATATGGTCAAGTGACAAGGATGACACCTGAGGTTCCCCCTCTCCAAACCACGACACCACACCAACCAAAGGATGTTTGAGTTTCGACATATTTTACGTGCATCAAGGCAGGTTTACATGGCAGGTCTTCAGTGGCACCTGGAGTCCAACCCGCGACACTCTGGCCACAAGTCAGTGACCATAACCTCTAGTCTACCACTGCCGCAAATGTACTTTGTGAATAAAATCTCTGGGGATATTTATTACATTTTTGTGCATATTATGTATTATATAATCAGATTAATTTATTAAATGTAAAGAATATTGCTTTGAATTGTCCTTTGCACTGTCTCTATATGCTGATTATATTCGAGTATAGAGAACTGTTTAAAATTTTATTGAAAAAAAAAGCAATAATCGTATAGTTAAATTTTTTTTTGTAAATAACATACCCTAAATTTACTGGAGGAAAATTTTGCACTGTGATTATAATACAAATTATACGTGTGTTATTTTTTTCAAAGTCCTTTTATTTTTTGAGTAATTTACTGTTTACACGCAGTGTTTCATAATAGTGTTTCTATTTACATTAAATTCCAACTTTGTTTGTTGGCTTTCTTTTTTTTGTTAAAATCGACCATGTGTTCCTAGAAGAATTTGTAGTTACGAGTTACAAAAAACAAAGCTCTTGAAACTTCAACAGCATCAAAATTACTCCTCAAAACCATTAGTGAATGCTCCTCTTTATAAAAAAAACACCTTTCTCATTTCTATTTAAGATGTTATTCAACACATCCTCAATCCAACAACTTAACTGTTTCGTAAAAAGGAAACATTTAACATCTAAACCGAACGAACACTTCCACTTCTTCTGGTAGAGAGAGAGCTACAACAACTTCAATCTCTTATTCGTCATTCCGAAACCAATTAATTTACCTTCCAATCGAAACAACAAGCCAAACAAACAAGAAACCGGAGAACACGGCGTCTGGAGTCCGGGGCAACCGAAATAAACTTTCTGTTCAGGCGGGAGAGAGAGGAAATATGCAAATAAGAAAGGTCTTGTTCGACGTGTCCTTGCCTCTCGCTGGCGTCCTTGCTGCCATCTCAAGGCCCCACGTGATTCTCTGCGGCTACAAAAGCGGGCTCCCTTTCTCTTTTGTTCCCTTCCCCGTCATTTTTCTCCATTGGGAAATTAAGTATGCATGATTAAGACTTCGCACCTCAATAGGACATGGCGTTTCCCAATTCCTTTTTTCCTGCTGAGACGGTTCCGTTTCTGGAGCACGTGTTTCTCTCGGTTTGGAGTGACGGTTTCTAATTTCCCCACCTGGTACTCGTGCATGTCTTGTTGAGTTTTCTGGACGCTTAATTATGTGTTCTGGTAGTTAGTCGAGTGGAGGATGTGGATTCAGTTGCAACATGTCTGGGGAAATAATAATCCTGCGAATTATGGAAGAGCTACGTTGTAGAATTAGTTTCTGCCTCCAAAATATATATGGTTTTTAAGGATACCGGGACTTGCTTGAAAGAGTAAAATGCCAAAATTAAGACTCTTTGTTTATGGGACATATATGTTTAAAAATTCCAATAGAGCTTAGATTTTTAAGTGATCTTAATAAAAATATTTCAATCATTCTTTAGAAATACAAAAATGATTTCTTTAGTTAAAAAATTTTTTTTTCTGATTTAAATTAATCAGAAGGAAAAAAAATTCCATTCCAAAATTATTTTACATAATTTTTGAGATCTCATAACACATGCTTATGTTTAGGTACCATTTTTTTAAAAAAAGTATCTCGTAAATATGTAAAATAGCTTTTGCACATGTATGAAACAATATACAAAATATAGTGAGCCTATTTTTTTAGACAATATTTTTTTCAGATAATTTCTTTAAAAAAAAATTATAAAATTTTGTAATTTTGAAAATTTTTATTTTTGTTCCCTTTTTTATACATAAAACTATTTTTTTAAACTATGTACTACTTCGACTAAAATAAAATATGTTTACTGTATAGAATAGATATGTATCCTGTATAGAATAGATATAAAAATTTGAAACCCTATAGCGCAATAGGTTTTTTTTTTTAAAGTGTACCTAAAAGCAAAAAATTATGCTTTGGAGAAAAAGTGAAAAAAACTAAGCACGTTTATAAATGTTTGTTACATTTTTGTCAATTACTTTCTTTATATTTTAAGGTTATTTTTTCAACGAGCAAAAACTGCTGTATATTTTTAGATTTAGAAAAATATGTACTATTTTTGCATACTAAAATTGAAAAATTGATTTTTTGAATGTGTATGATGTGCTGGTTCTCTTACTATCAGTATTATGGACGATTCTCCTTATGCAGGTTTGTTAAAAATAAAATAATTGTTAAATATTAACATTTATTTTTTTTTTAAAAAATGACAATTTTTATACACAACACATGTTTTTTCAGTCACATTTTTTGAACGAAATGTAATTTATCGATAGAACATGGGTTTTCGTACTGACTCCTAGGGGGAAAACTTGAAGCATTTAAAAGTGGAATTTTTACATAAAATAGGTTTAAGTCACGTGGCTGTTTTTCATCTTAACCGTTGTGCTAATAATAATGCAATAATTTAAATTGTAGAATGATTCATTTAGAGAAATTGTCACGGTTATGTTAACAATGAAATAGTATTTGAATAACTTCCGTAAAAATAGATTCTTAAATATAACTAGTAGTTTTATTATAAAATCACTCTTTTCAGCAAAATGGTTGCTGCAAAGTGAAATAAAACATAATCTACATCATATTTCATTCCATATATCTGACAGATATTTTCTAGAGGCTTAAATTTTAGAAATAAAAAGTATGCTTCTTAAATATCTTCATATTTCATTAAAATATTTAATATAATAGGGATTAATTATATTTTTTATTAATCAATATTCTTATAAATTTTCATTCGAGCAATTTTTTATTCCAGTCCTTTAAATGTGACTATGTGTGTGTTTGCTTCAGTAATTTTCAATATAATTACAAACTCTATCAACTGAATCTATTTTGTCCATAAAATATATTGTATAATGCAATCTTTATTTGTTCGACTTTTAATTGAGATATATGAATAAGGGTTGGGTTTAGAGGTTCAAACCCCTCCTATAAATCAACAGATTTTTCGCATTAAATGTTACGTCTCGAAGCTTTGGTGCTTCTCGTGAAAATAGTATTTGTACACGCCCCACTGTTTCAAAAAATTAAATATTCTTTACTATTCCAATAAAAACTTGTTCCATTATCTTAAAAAAGAGCAATACAGACATTTACCGAAAATTTTAGTGGGAAATCCAATTTATTCTTCAGAAAAATTTATGAGAGAGAGATGTGCTATAAATACACTGCTGGCCACCATAAATGCAACACCCTGAAGGAAGCACGCAACCAGCATGAAATTTACAACTTGCATTAGCGGAGGTGAGATATGCAAATGATTAGAATTTCAGCGCAGACACACATCACACATGCCTGTGGCGCCACCTCAAAGCGCTATTTAAGGCTTGGAGATTTCGACGATTTCAAGTTCGGCAATTGTGTTTTTTTCAAAAAAACGATCAGTAATGTCTCGTAGAAAACAGTGATCAGCTTTTGATCAAGTATCCGAGTTCGACAGAGGAAGGATAGTGGCCTACCGAGATTGTGGATTATCTTTCAGGGAAATCGGTAGTCGAGTTGGACGAAACCAAACAACTGTAATGCGGATATGTGACCGTTGGATGCAAGAGGGTACGACGGACCGACGTGGACGATCGCATCCACTTCAGTGGACCACTTCACGTGAGGACAGGCAAATTGTGCGCATGGCAGTGACGGATCGCTCAGTCACATCACGAACCATAGCACAGCACATTGAGTCTGTAACGCACCATTCAGTGTCTGCGCGTACCATTCGACGCCGATTACAGCAGAGTGGTCTGTCCGCAAGACGTCTATTGCTTGGTCTACCCTTGACGCAGAACCACAGATGTCTCCACCGCCAATGGTGGGATGAAAGAAGTATGTGGGTGGCAGAATGGAACGAAGTTGTCTTTACTGACGAGTCACGTATCTGTGTGCAACACCACGATGGTGGGATTCGAGTCTGGAAACACCGTGGAGAGAGGATGCTGAACAGGTTATGCACCGCCACACTGCTCCTGCACCGGGTATTATGGTATGGGGCGGTATTGGATATCAGTCTCGCAATTCTCTAGTACGCATTCCGGTACTTTAAACAGCCAGCGCTACATCTCCGAGGTGTTGGAGCTAGTTGTCCTTCCTTACCTTCAGGACTTGGCCACAGCCATATTTCAACAGAATAATGCGCGACCACACGTGGCACGCATTATCCAAAGGTTCTTCGTCAATCACCAGATTGAATTGCTTCCTTGGCCTGCTCACTCTCCGGATCTTTCGCCGATAGAAAACATATGGTCCGTAGTTGCTCAACGATTGACCGAGATTATACCCCCAGCTGCCACACCAGATCAACTTTGGAAGCTGCTTGGTCTGCTGTACCCCAAGAACACATCCAAAGTTTCTTTGAATCAATGCCGAGGCGTGTGGCAGCAGTGGTCTCCAACAATGGCGGCTACTCTTGCTATTGATTCTGGCAGGAACCACACTTCACAGAAGTCTATAAATTTAATCATTTGATACTTGGTCAACATGCTATCTACAAAATAAATTTTGTTGTGCTATCTCTTGTCTTTCTTGATGTTGCATTTACGGTGGCCAGCAGTGTATCATTGGCTTGAAAACTGATAACTAAATATTAAGTTCGCTATTTAAAACTTTTAAAATTTCTATAGGATTTTTTTTTTTGTTAATTTTAAAGTGTACTCTCAGTTTCTGAAATATTTATAATTATTTTCAAGATAAAATTACAATTTTTGATTGTTGCATTAACACAAGGAGACTTAATAGGAACTATAATTTTACAATTTCAAAATCAGTTGCATCCATAATTTTTACTCGCAAACGTGTCAGCTATTTAAGGATATACCAAATATAATACTTATAATCGAAATATAAAAATAAAAACTGCATGTAGGGTTTACGCGTGTCAATTCATATAAACAATATATCCTCAAAAATAACCAACAAGTGTGCTAAGGAAATTGAAGAGATTCATCTGAAACATTGAAAAATAATTTTTATGTTCTACTGTGAGCCATTCTATCTGCTGTACAATATTTTTGTAACTATTAGAAAAGAATATAAAGATATCTTTATAGGTTGTATGATAAACGTTTAAAAACCACAAAAATTCAGATATGTGCTTTAAAAGTCGCACTCCGGGGAAAGAAAACTATCAATTTATTAGGAAAGAAATATAAATTGAAACCACCTGTGAAACCACATGTCCATTAATCGACTGAAAACATAAAGTCTATATTGACCACATTCTGTGGTTTGGAAGATAGTTTAAAGTGAACAAATAAAAGAAAGGCTTTAGTTACCGATGATTTGAAAGCGGTTTTGCACCACTTCTTTGAAATTTTGAAATAATATCATCCGATGTTTTCAAAAATCCATAAAGTTATGAAATTGGCTTAGTGAGAAAAGAAATTACATTGAGAATTAGTTCTCCAAAAAGAAAAAGTATGATGAAAACGAATTCTTATTTTCCTTTTCATGTATAATATGATATTTTCAAGTATCGACAAATTATAAGTGTTGAAACAACAAGCAATATAAAAAAAAAATATTTAAATCAATTCCTACTTAGGTCAACAAAGAAAATTTTTAAAAAATTACAATTAATATAAATATGGATATATGTACATATGACAGAATCACAATATTAAGTGGCAAAACAGAAAGATATTTTCTTCGCAATTTTCCAATTTCCTTTCTATATAGGGTGTTGGACTATTATTTTTGTCTGTTACTATTTATTCATTAATTAAATTTAATTATTCCAATAAAATAGTCGTGGCTAGCATGTCATTAGTTCGATCCCAGTACCACTGAAGATCCACCGTGTAGAGGAGCGATGCACGTTAAACCTGTCGAGAGCTCAAACGTCCTCCCGTTGGTGTGGTGTGGTGTGGTAGTTAGGAGAGGGGGTGCCAGCTCAGGTGTCATCCGCGTCACTTGACCATGGTTCAAAATTACGCGGATCGTCCCCAAAAGCCCTCGTATAGCTGAATAGTGGGACGTTAATATTCACTCACTCCAATAAAATAGTATAGTAAAAAGAAATCACATTCACAGAAATTAGTCCCTCCCAGGTGGGATTCGAACCCACGACCTTTGGACTAGAAGTCCAACGCGCTATCCATTGCGCTACAGGGACACAATGAGCGATGTTCCTTTTTATATATGGTGCTATACTATTATTTTTGTTTGTTACTATTTTTCATTTTTTTTAATTTAGTTAATGAATCAATATTTATAAAAACTGTATTCACATTAAATGTCATCCACTACAAGTTTAAAAAATGTATTTGAACTTGAGTGGAAAAAACGTACTTTATTACCGATTGAAAAATTGAACAATATATATATATATATATATATATATATATAGGAAGTGTGAACTAATAGTAGGAATTGAAAAACACATGCTAGAATGGTCTTATGGTCGTTCATTATAAATGAACACAACGTAACCAGAAAGTTAAGTTGAAAGATACTTTCATTATCATAAGGGGGATACCCACTTATACTTTGAACTAAATCTTGCTCAGTAGCGGAAATTTTTACATTTTAAGTAATTTATCTTTGATTTTTAAAAAAAAAATTAAAATATTTGTGAATCTTTAACAAAACTGCTAAATTTCTGCAGAATTTTTCGGTGGTATACAAAATACATGAAATATTCCTTATATTTGAAACAAAAGAAGCCAAAATTAAAAAAATCGAAATTTTATTATATAGATATAATTGAGAGAAATAGTTAAAATAATTTTTTTTTCCGTCAATATTTTTTGAGTTTTAAAATTTAGAGGAAAAAAATAACATGAATCGATGACAGGATTCTTTACTTTTGCATGTAGTAGGAACAAAATTACCTAAGGCTGTACGTTAATTGGAAAATGCGTAATCTTTTCGAATGATTCATAATCATAAAAAAACCTGCTTGTTCATTCGTCCTTGATTTGTCACGTTTATATTAATGGCATTGAGATTTTTTTCCCCTTTAAACGTTGATTTTTCATTGAAACAAAACCCAACCCCTTCTCTACCTTTATTTTTAAAGAAAATTTTTAACATATAGAAGTTATAATCAGATAAAAAATTTTATTTGTGAAAATTTCCTACATAGAAGACACATTTCCTCGGGAGACTGTAAGGGATCTCCTCTTCAATACATGAAGTTAATTTTACGGTGAACAAAGTAGAAATATTGCTTTTTTTTGCATCGATATATTAAATGGAATAATTGCATTTTAAGGCTCTAGTACATGTCCAAAATAAATGTAACTTTTCACCAAAATATTTAAAAATAACAACTTGGGATTAAGGTTGAAGAAAATAAACATAAAATAGGAAAACTGATTGAATTAAATGAAATAAATATTAGAGCATAGGTTCTCAACACGGGCGATAACGTCCCCTTGTGGGCGTTTGAGGCTTTCAGGGGGGCAGTAAAAGACCCAGAGATAGTTAGGAGACGTTGAGATGGCACGCGGAGGGGCTTAGGCAGATTAACCAAATATAGTCTAAAAAATGATTATGTACTGACAAAAGTAAACTTTAATATTGTTTGCCTTATGCTCATTGTATGTATTTAAATCATTTCTATATCACATGTACGAAAATTCACATATTTCGGTAGTTCGGGAAGTTGATAAAAATTTAAAGATTACATTACATTCAGACCTACATTAAATTGAATGATATAGTGCGTTTTTTTTTTTTAAATTTCTGTAGTGCACATGTTGTCTTTATCTGTGAGCAGTAGGGAAAATGGTTTGTCCACTGCATTCCTTTACGAATATTATCTAAGAAACATAATTAAATGTGTTAACCAGGAATTAACGTGATTCTTTAAAAGCTGAAATTGTCAATTTAAATTTATTTTGAAAGCAATAGTTTATTATGAATTACTTCGTATAATCAAAAAAAACCTCTGCTTGTCATTATAACAGATAAGCTAAAACTTTTATTCCACTCCTTTAAATGAAGAAGAAATCCAGTAGCGTTTCAATTCCAACAATATCCTATCTATATACTACTATATAATTTTAGACATTTAAATATATTTGTGGCAATAGCTATTTCAAATTCGCAAATAAAAAATGGAGTCTTTAGAAAAAACTAAATTAAAAAATATATTCTATAAGTAATAGGATATTTTTTGAAACTTAACTTTTGTTTTCACCATGTGTTATGTGCACTCTTATTTCTCTAGAGTGGGAGAGGGCGTTATCGAAAAATTCCATAGAAAAGGGGGCGGTATCGAAATATTTACTAGAAAAGGGGGCGCCAGTTCAAAAAAGGTTGGGAACCTATGTATTAGAGGATAAAATAAGTTGTTCTATAATATGCAAGGAAGTGCTTCTCAAACTTTCAATATTTGCGACCCAATATTCAATTATAGTTTTCATCGCCCCCCCCCTTCTCCACACAATAACAATGTATTGAATTCAATAATACTATACTTTAATGCTAAAGATGCAATACCACTTTAACCTCTTAAGTGACATCAACGTATATAGACGTCTCATTCAGTCAAAGCATTAATTACTCCGGACTTATATGTACGTCTTTCCGAAGTGCGATCTTTTCTGTGCATTGCTATCCATAAAATAATTTCGAAGGCTTTGAACTGCAAGAAAAAGACCTTTACATTGTTTTCTAAGGATTTATTTATTTCAGAATGTTTGCTTTATTTATTCTTTCTCTCCCTTCCCCAATACATCACATACGAATGCCTATTTGGAGAACAGTGACATTGGGGAGCGAATCACATAAATTTAAATCGACAGTTAAGGAATTAATTATAAACCGTACAAATTATCAAGATAAGTGTTAATTTTTGTATATAATTTTATCTATGACAAACCCATGAGATCACAGGTAATTATTAAACTTTTTCTTAAGGGGGGATAGTACCTTGCGGAGTCTTGATATTGCACATTTTGACGTACTTTTTCGATTGCTCATAAACCAGTAAATTCTTCTCCTTTTAATATTAGTTTCTTGCAGTTCGTGCAACAAAGTAGAAAGTTTAAAATAAAAGAAAAAATTTTTCTATAGAATTATTGTATTTTTTTTAATAGCATAAAGTGTGAATACAAAAATAATGAAAACTAAATAGCTTTCTTTCTGTTTCCCACAAGATAACTTTTGAAAGACTAAAGGTAGATCCTATATTTTTATATAAAATGAAAGCTTAAGAATTCCTGTATTCTGCATACCTCCGATTTCAAATTTAAATTCTATTTTAATATTTTTTTAAATTAAAAGAAATTGAAAAAATTTAACATCACTATTTTTTTAGTATTTATCACATTACAAAAAAAAATTCTATTGATCCCATGTCAAAAATTGAGGACTGCAGATAGCAGATCTACAAGTACATTATACATATAAAATATTGTAGCTCTGCAACCGATATTTTTTTTTAAAATTCTTGTGGGAAAGTGGTAAATTTAGAAACTGAGAAAATCAAGTTTAAAGAATAAATTAAAATTTTTTTGCATTAAAATAAATTTTTTTACACTTAAATGTATCCATTTCATATATTGAGGCTTCTTTCTCCATAAAGTGCTCCTGCATATTTTTCCCCCTCATTCTCGGTGTCTTAGGAGCCTTTTTTGTGAGAGTTATAGACAATTTCCCCTTCCGTTATTCATGCCTGAAAATCAGAAATAACAGAAAAATATTTATTTTAAAACCCGGAATTTTCATAATATCTAGGCGAGTAGCTAGTCCATCATCAAATATTAATGTTGCTTCATTTTAGACCAATATCAATTGTTGTTTTGTAAGATGCTGATATTTTTGGTCAGTAATTCTAAGCTGTAAAATTGAGTTGTCAACCTCATCACTTGAACGGGATTTAAAAGTACGAGGTGAGTCGCCAACAGACTTCATGTTGCTTCTAAGTGCGAGATATCATGAAACAAATAACATATAAAATATGAAAAAAGAAATGAGCCTTACAGTAGTGGCATACGATGTGTAACATCTGACATGTTATCGTGGTAAATTCGTAATAGCAACTTAAATCCTGAAAAAAATGAATCGAGTATGATTGGAAATAATTTTCTATGGAATAATTATATCTTTAATGAAAATTTTATTTAATTAACACAAGGAGTAATGCAATTTTTTATCAAAAATAATTATTCTTGTTCAATTTGGGGAAGAGCGGTAATGATAACTTACGATAACTAAAATATGACTCGTATACTTGTGATTTCAAAGTATTTAAAAAACGTTGAAAAATAGCGTCAATAACAGTACCACTGTTAGTTATCGAAACATTTCGATTTGTGTTCATTTCGAGCTTGAGTTCATCATTCAAAAAAGCTATGAGTGGCTTGGCTTCTAGCAAACTGAAGTTAACTTTAAAATCACCACTCAAAATCATGGAAAGAGAGTGATAATTTTTTTTAAAAAGAGCAAAACCACCTTCGGTATATGGTATAAGTAAAAAATGTAGGAAATCTTTAATTTTTTGAACCGTTTGATTCAGAGAAATGTATACGACCACCGAAATCACTGTTTGTCCATTTTCAAATAAGCATTTTGCGGCACATATGTTCCCAGTATCTTGACTAACAATACCCAGTCCACTTGTTTGACGATAAGTAATATCCAGATGTCGAGGCACAACATGTGAGTTGTTCTGTTTTTGATAGATCGCAACACCAGCTGCTCTGTGGCCCGGTCGTTTAAATTGTACGCAGCAATCGAAGTTAGGTATCGAAACACGTCCGTCATTGTCTAACCACATCTCTGCCAACATGAGTAACGTACAATTTTGTGAAATAACGTCGAAATCTGTTTGGTGAGCCCTCAGACTTTGACAATTGAGCGTAAGGATCGCAAGTTTATCCTTGGTGAAGTCTAATAAGACTTGCTGGTATGTGCGAAGTGGATTTAGAGTCAAGCGCAAACGAAACCGAGTTTTTGAATTAGAATCTTTTGAAATGCTAAATTTAACAATATAAAAAAGGCTAGCAGCTTGATTGCTACTAGAGTTGGACCCCACGTGGATATATCTTTACAAGATCCAGCTAAAGGACTTAGCTTCTTCTCTGATCCTAAAGCGAGAAAACAAAACAAAAACAAAGATTTCACGGCCTAGACCACAGGGAGGGGGAGGGAGCCCCTCTTGAATGAAGGAGAAAAAACAGAACTTCACTGCGAGGGTAGCGAAGAGACACCACCAAGCGTGCTGATTGGTCAAATTAAATAGCATGCGCTTCCCCAACTTCCTGTTACACATTTCCGTCCCTTTTCATGAAATCACTCCACAAATCTCCAGCAACCGAGAGGAAAGATGTTACACATCAAAAATTCTAAACAGAAACTAACAAAAGATGTGTTTCTTTACATTTTCTAAGGGTCAAGTACTTTTTGACACATTTTTTTAGTGCTGAGAGCGTAAGTATTGTCAGATTTCGACGAGATTTGCTTTAAAACGTTCTTAACAATCTATGTTAATTTCTTAAAATATTTTTGAAAATTCGATTTTCAGAAGGGTCAAAGGTACTATGCCCCCTCAATCTAGAGCTGATAAATTAATTATAAAATACATCGTGCAGTACTGGTACATTTATAAGTATATTATATCAGAGTAAATGAGTATTTTATTTTTTATTATGTCAGAATGTATTTTGTTTCGCTTCCTTTCAGTAAATTAATATATATTTTTTAAAGTAATCTTTTATTTTCGACTTTTCAATACGCTCGCACCCCTTTCGTAAAGTTATCACGCCCCCTACAGCGTGCGCCTCACAATTTGAGAAACGCTGATGTAAGGCCTGAGGACGATGTGATATTATTAACCGAATATTTTCGGTAGGCAAAAGAGTTAACATTTTAATTCTCCTACTGTTAAATTTAAGCCAGCAATAGTTTTAAAATACAGATTGTGTGTTTATCTAGTGTGTGTGTAATTTTTAAAATAATAAACCCTTCTGGTTATTATGAATAATTACGAATGGCGTTTGATCAGTGTAATTAATTAGGCATAACTCTTCGAAACTTCAACTCTAATAATGAAAGAGTCATTATACGTTACGGTACACTATAGGAGCGTAAGAAATAAGCATGTAAATTAAATACGCATAAAATGTCCTGCTCTTCCTCGGACATCAATCTAGAGCGCTACCGGATATAGCTCGTTTTCATTTATAGATTTTTTGTTATACCTTTTGATGTTCAATTGTCTTTTAATCGGCCATTAGAAATAAAAAAAAATATTTAAAACTCTTTAACTGATCTGCACACTGCTTTCCTCACTTTTTCGAAGACACAATGTCCCATCTGGTCATTTTGGTCACTCCGTACGTCAGTCTTGATAAGTATTGTCGTAATGAGCCGACGTTATAGCCCTTAATATTACAACAGGGCTATAATTTATGTCGACATTTATATGCATAATTACCTCAATGTGTGACGGATCTATACGCGGTTCCACTAATATCTCCTCATCTCTTTAAGCAAAATATTTAATTCAACCAACTTTCCTCGAGAAAGCGAACGTGATTTATGTAAATGAGGCATATTATATAAATCTGGTTTTCGCGATTTGGCGAGAAGAAAGAAAGTAAGAAAAGAAGCGAAGAAGAAGAAAGCAAGTTGTTGTTGACACGCTGGAGTTGATACGTTGGAGGTGCACAAATAGGAGTATCATAAGTTTGAGAGTTAGTTAAAGATTGCAGAGCTTGGAGCCACTGTCATTTTGATCAAGCCGAAAGGAGTGCCTGAAAGTTTCCGTTGTAGGATCAGATGCATTAAAGGTTCAGGTACTGTACACTTGATTAAGTAGAAGTTAGTTATTCGTGTGCTACGTAGTTATAATTGAGCGTATTTAAGCTATCTTAGATTCAGTTGAGGGTCTGCAATAGTATCCCCGAGTTATCAAATCTCACCTCTACACTCTACCATAATTAATATACCTTAATTAGAATTGTGTTGTGTATGTTTAATAATTGTGAATAAGAATTAATAAATCAAATTAGATTGGAAATAATGTCTGTGGATTATTTAGTTCCTCCTACACATCTAGCCGGGTTTGCAGGTAGATAAGAGGGTTCGGATGTAAGGGGTAACCGAACGTCACCACAAATGTTTACTTCCTAGTTTGGCCATGGATGGATTAGATGAGATGAGCTAGTTGCTTGGTCAGTGGGGTCACCCGCTTTATGAAGCATATATATTTTTTCTTTTGGAGACACCTCAAAGTACTACGAGATTTCAATTCACTCTGATGAGTCACCTCATTGTCGGGCTTTTTAGTCACTGATGCATATAATTGTTCGTGGAACACTTGGTATTTTCGAAAGGGTACGACAATCACTTAATAGACCCTACCAGGCCTATATCGATGCTGTTGACACCTTTGGGAGCTCTATGTAATTATTTATATAAATTAAAAACTTTTTTTTATTTTCTTATTGTACTGTTTTTAACCAAAACTTTTTATTTCCAGCCTCACGTTGCTGTATAAAATACTATGCTATTTTTTATGTGTTTTACCTTCTCTTATTATTTGCGATATGAACTCAGCGAGTGAGTCAGTGAGTATTCACCAACTTCGCACTTCTAAGCTGCACGAGGGCTATTGGTATCAGACCTTTTTGAACCATGGTCAAGTGAAGAGCAGGTACCTCCTCCCCGAACTTCCGCATCACACTAATGGAAGGACTTGAGGCCTCGACAAATTTAACGCACATCAATTCTTCTGGTGGGTCTTCAGGGGTACTAGGTTCAAACTCATGACACGCCTGTTATGAGTCTGTAACTATATCCACTAGGCTACCACGGCCCCACTAGGAATTCAGAGACAACTTATATGCATTATATAGTATGTATGGATTGCATGTAAAGAGAGATATAAAGAGCTGAGTGAACCCCTAAAGCAAACATTAAATCTCAACCAAAAACAAATTTTTCATTTATTTACAATTTACAAAAAAAAAAAAAAAACAAAAAACACACACAAATTACTTATAATTCAATTATTAAAAAAATCAAAATGCAACATTTCGCACGCATTAATTATTTTTTTAAAAAAAATCAAAAAGGAATGAATAATACATATCAAGCATTCCGCTGAAGGAGAAGAAAAAAAAAGTCAGAAGTTAATAAAATAAAAACAGAAATCCCACAAAAACCACTTCCCACCTCAAAAACCGATCGAGACAAAATCCACCGACCCCCTTGCGGTCGTGACCGCCGCCTTCTATCAACCACAGAGATCTCCGAAATGTTTTCTCAGATGATTATCAAAAAGGACAGCGTTCGTCGATTGACGAAAGGACTGCGGCCTTTTGTCGGCCCTACTCGAGTGTCGGGTCACGTCCTCGATATATGACGTGAGGAGGGAGGGGGAAGTCATTTAGAGATGGCATCGAGAGTCATCTGCGGATCGATGCCGGAATTATTGACGCATCGCCCGCGTTATCGAATTAGGAAAGGGGGACGCATTCGAAGACGTCCAGTGTAGTGCCTTGCTCCCTGTCGAGGAAGTAATCGATAAGTGGCTTTTGTTGTTGGAGTTGTTAGATGCAGAAGCACGTCGAATAAATTGACTTCGTAATATTAAGGACAAATATGGACGTGTTATTTGTTGTATTAGGGGCTTCAAACTGTCTATATCTTTCCGACACTAAAGTCCACAAGATTAGACAGTAAACTTATATGATAAGTTCGATATCTCAGTTGGCATCTTACTCTCCACATCTACGTCACGTCTATGTAAAAAGAAGATAAGAAAAATTAAAACTCATGCACCAATGGGCTATCCGCGAGGTCTATCCTCTTTAAATCGGTTTTTCCCCATCCAGCTAAATTGGCACTTTGAGATAAAACAACTCCCCTCCACAAATGAATGTCAATACTAAACAGGATATAAATAGTCAGTGAGATAGAGAATAGACAAAATGGACAGATCGTCACGAAATGACTTGCCAGAGAAAGATCTCATCAAAGTGATCTACCAATAAATAACAATCAGTTTATAAGCTATCGCATCCGATACGTAAAGTTCACCTCGTGTTTCAAAACTACTGTTCGACTCAGTTCCCATTCCTCGCGACATGTTTTTAAGGAAAGCTGGACTTGAACCCATGACTTGGTTTATGCATACACCGGTTAAATTCTAAAAAAACAAGCCCACTAAAGCGCCGAGGTGTAATCTCTATGCCGGTGCTTCTCAAACTTTCAATATTTCCGATCCAATTTTCAGTCACAATTTTTATCGCCCCCCCCCCTTATACAACTGTGTATTGAATGCAATAGTAATGTACTTCGATACTAAAGGTACAATGCGACTTTAATTATGATCTGCACAAATTATTAAGATAAGTATCATGAATATCAATACCTTCTCTTGTACTATTATATCTTCTATGACACTTTTTTTTGACACATTCTTTTACAAGGAAAAAAATCGTTATGTTTATTTGCTTCTGTACTTTTAAAATAAAGTTGTCTTCCGCTTTTGTTGTGGGAAAGAAGTAGAAGAGAATTAGAAAAAAGGAAATTTTACTGACAATACGTATAAAATCACCAGGACGGGCTGATGTCAAGAAGATAAGGGAAAATTTCTCTCGGAGGAAAAAAAAAAGGAAAAAAATCACACTTACCCCTGGAAGTCAGTTGCATATCGTACACCCCCGCACCAGGGGGGGGGGCAGGACTCTAGGGGGCCCGAAACCTGAGTGATGCCAAGTACTTTAGTTCCTGTTTGGGACACAGAACCTGACTTTGCAGGGGGTTCTTAATCTTCTCCGTTACACCACTGCTGGAAGTGCTGATATTGAGAGGGGAAAGGCAAATTTACACACTGGAGAAAGCCCGTGCAACGCCGGGCCATGCAGCTAGTAATTACTAATCTGGTTTTCAATTTAGCATTAATAAATTAATTATCAAATACTTTTTGCCGTACTGATACATTTATAAATATCTTATATCAGTGTCAATATATATTTTATTTTCAATTATGTCAGAATGTTTTGTTTTTTTACTTCTTTTCAGTAAATTGATAAGTATGTAAAATCTTTTATTTTCGATTTTCCGATATGCTCGCCCCCCCCCCAATAGGGTTATCTCGTCCCCCTAGTGGACGCGCTCCACAGTTTGGGAAACGCTGCTCTATGCTAAAAATTAAAAATCTGTTAGTCTATCAAAGGGGTTTGAACCCCCAAACCTCACCCTTACGTGCAACTGGCAAGAAGAGCCACAAAATTGTCTACCTGAACCTGTAATTTTTACATTCAAGTGACGCGAATGACACTACAACCACACAGCTGCATATCCTTCAAGCATTCCCTTCACCATAGGAGAAAATATTGAACAATTTTTCAATTTAACATGCGTTATTTCCCGTTGTTTCCACACCACATTCTTCGGTAGAGTTAGGTCTCGAACTTTCGACCCATCAACGGAGTACTAATCAAGAATACACACACTCTCTCTCTCTGCAGAATTTTCCTCTACATCCCTTAACTCCTTCGTGGAAGGCAATGAAGGACAATTACTTATATATTCAGACCGCGAAAAGAGCAATGAAGACAAACCAGAGTGTCATTTTAGTCATTTGGCTGTGTTTCAAAACGGCCAGATCCTTCTTCGACGGACTGTTGTGTAACTCTAATGATGAATTAATTTAAATGCATCAGAATAATCAGCGCTAATGAGGCGATCCATTTTGGTTCAGTGAATACATAATAAATTCCAAAGTTTTCCTCTATCGGAAACTTTTGTGGCTGCGGTAATCGAGTAACCATGGTCACAAACTCGTGGGTGGCTGTGTTGAGTCACGGGTTCGAGACCTAGTGCAACAGAAGAGTCGCTGAAAGGGATTAACACACGTTAAATCTGTCAAAGATTAAAATCCTTCCATTAACGTGGGGGTGGGTAAAGAAAGGTGTTAGTGTTCAAAGGTTCAGGTGTCGTTCTCATCACTTTACCGTGGTTAAAAATTACGAAGTCCGTTGCCAATAGCAGAGATTGATGTAAATTAATGATTTAATTCTCTCGGAACCTTTCAACTATTCGTTCAGTACCTTAGCAAAAGCTGGCAGTCGAAAACTCAATATTGAAACACGCCATGTATATTGTTTTCCCTACAGTGATACACTTGTGAGAAAATTGAGTTTTACAAGAAAAGTTCACTTCTCAGCCTGAATTTAAAAAATAAGATCATGCTAACTCTAGAAAATGTGACTAGGAATATCCGACTGGCAACGTAATCACCCTTGGAGATAAATTTAACGAAAACAAACATTTGCCAAGGAACCATCAAGGAGTCTTTTAGACAAAGGTCGAGTCAATCGAAAGCAGAATCTGCTTGTGCATTGACTGCGATAAGACAGAGAGACCTTATCTGTCTGAATGCTTGCAAGTGGAACTGTTCCAGAAAGCCTTTTCTGGTGCGCTGTTAAGCTTGTTAATAACGAGTATGTTTTCAACTACTGTAAATAATATGTTATAATATTTCTTGGTATTGATTTGTCATCGTGTATTCCTTGTCCATTAATAAATCTGTTATTATTCAAATAATTGACTGCTGTCCCTCGTGTAAATTCGCAACAATATAAACAATTTATCTTAAACTTTTATCATTCTTGGGAATAGATTAAATTACACAAATCTTCCAGACCCAAATACACATCAAAGATATTGCTAAGCAAAATGTTTTCAAATTAATATCAAAATATATACGGGGCATGCACCCTTTGCGATGATGAAAGAGCGACGTTTAGTGTTTATGTGCGCATTGATTAGTATTATTAATTTTCCGTAGCAGCAAACACGCATTCCATCAAGACAAGTTACCTTTCGCTCTCAATGACGCTTCGTAATTGAAAGTGCTTCTAATGCGGGAATGAATTTCAAACTTGAAGGAGTCTAGCCTAAAGTGGTCGTTGAGGAAAATTTGAGATGCGGCTATAATGATCGTTTTAAACTCCCCTCGATCTGATGAGCCTCATTTATCTAAAACCTTTGGAGAACATAATAAAGTTCGCCTTCAATGTTCCTTTTAGGAAGTCTCTAAATGATGTAATGTCGAAATAAGTTGGAAATTTTAAATCCTTAAAAATTTTTAGAGCTTTATGAAAAATTAAATTTTCCTTTACCTTAGCTGTATATTTTCCACCAGTTTGTCTCTTGCATTGATAAAATATTCATCCATTTCAAGAACACGAAGGTTAATGTTTATCAAAGATGATCCATTATGTTTAAAGATTAAAATATTACATAAAATTAAAGCTTTTAGAAGATTTTTCGAATAATTCCTATAATATGTATATTGTGATGTGTATTGATATGTATATTGATGTGTATTGATATGCGAATATCTGAATTAGGGTTTGCAGCCCCGGGATCCCGGTGTTTTTTCCAATACTAAAATCCCGGGATTTTTTTTTTGTCTAAATTATATTTTAAAATTCTTTTCTCACAAAATTTTCTAAGAATTTAATTCTTAGAAAATTAATATATATGTATATATTATGAAATATGTGCGTAGAATCTTTTTTGTGTGTGCAATTACAAGTGCTATAAGTGAAACAAGAAATCAATCATTGGCATGGCCAAGTAATTTTAGCGCGTTTTTCACATGTATTTTACAATAATGCAACTAATGAACTTTTTACTAACAGAAAGTAGCACTGTACCACTCCTCTAAATGTACTACTATTGAGCTGAAAAGAAATATGCAGGTAGATTTTTTTTTTAAAAACTTTTTGCAATCAATAAATTCACTAGGTAAAATTTGAGAAAATTTTGTGATAAACTAGCGAAATTCAGGAAAATTTGTAGGAAAACTCGGGAAAACTATGGGAAAATTTAAATAGGATTCGGCTCATCTAGGGCACAAATGCGACCCAATGCCGAAAACCCGAGATCAATGGGTTGCTTATTGGTTGAGAAAAAGGTACGACAAAATATGGAACGAAGACGAAATTTGCGTCCTAATAGCGCTTTTGTTCCACTATGTGAAAAACGCGCTAAAATATATACAGCTCTCATTTCTCGTATGGGAGAACGTTGCACAGATCTGTTGTCCACTGCAATACTTAAACAATAATATAAGCAATATCTCAGAAATAGATTTTGTCAAAGTTCCTTCTTCAATTAAATTCTGTAAATTAATTGTGGACCTGCTTAAAAGATTGACGCTTCAAATCCCATTGCATTACTAACAGATCCTGCAATTGGATCTTCTATTTCATATGAGGTGAAATTAATTCACATTTTGTTTCAATAACTAAATCAATTTGTACTCTAAAACCATTATTAAGTCTAGTAGAAGAACTAGTTAAAGTTATCAAAAAGGTATATACACAATGCAGTCTAGTAAATTTCAGACACAGTCATCAAAAATTCAAAAAGAAATGTTTCTTTCTTTTAAAACGGAGGAGACGTGGCGACTACTTGGAAAGAACATTCTCCTATTTATAATGACGATAAAACCTACTAGAATAGAGTCTAAACGAGCATTTTCTTCCTCGGGAAATTTGTAACAAAAATAAGATGCCGTTTAAGCAATGAAACGTGGACGAGCTGTGTTTTTCAAAAGCTTATTTACAGAAACATAAAAAGTGAAGAAGTGGGTTTTTTCTTAAAAATTTCATTATGTACTATTTTGATTTGTTTTTATGATGAATTAAGTTTGTTTTGATTTGTTTCAATAAAAAAATAGCATTAAAATTTTTTTAATTATATTATTATACAATTTCAACTATGTTAATGTTCAAGTATATTAATAAATAATTCAATACTAATCCCCGGGATTGAAAATGTAACATGGGACTGCAAACTATAATCTGAATTTGGTGTGTACGTTTATTAATGTTTCACAAAATAGCAACACGAGGGCCGTTGGCGATGACCCTCTCCTAACTTCCATACTACTCCAACGGGAGGACTTTGACCCTCGACAGATAAACGTATCTCAGCCCCTCTACGCGGGGGATCTTCAGTGGCACCAAGGCTAGAGCTTATGACAAACAGGTCACGGAATTTGGAATGCGAACTAAGATGTATATATATATTCCAATTCCAGTTATATTTCAAAATAAATTCCTCTCACATCCGATAAAACTAATGCAAAACCCGGAGATTGAAAAATATCAACTTCTAAGCAGCAAACAGTAGAAAATTTCATTTCTGAAATTTGATGAGGAGGGCTTCCATGCCTGGTCCAAAAATTTGATGCTAAACAATGTTTTTCTGATTACAGAACGATTGTAGTATCCAATGGGCTAAATTCATGTAACGTCATAGTCACATGATAACTACAATCACGTGTTTTCAACCAATCAATTCTTTCACTCTGCTGTTTTAATAGAACCTTTCTTTTGAAAAGGACAGACATGTCAACTGTAGTAACGCTGTTGATTTTTATTTAAAAGAACACGAATAACATAAATTTTTTTTCTAATTTTGAAAAAATTTTGATGAATCTTAATATTTAAAAATCATTATCCAATTATCAAATTGGAAATTTTGTCTAAATTTTGGAAGTAGAACAACAAGTATATGTCTGATGTCAGTTTTGAATTCAATGGAGGTCACGGGATTGTTTTTATCATGTGACTGTCATGAAATTGAGCCATTTTTTTTCTTTCTCGTACATACCTCGCTGGAAATTAGATAAAAATATATGAGGAGTATGGGATAATATAAAAGCAGGGGCCAAAATGACACTAACATTTTTTAAATAAAGAATTTAATACTTTTACATTCCTCAAGGATTTTCGATATAATCTCCAAAAGCTTTAAGAAATTTATCCCAGGATAACATTGGCTTGAGCAATCCGCTCGCTGTATTGCTACTTATCCAGCTGCTAGAAGTAGTCACAACGGTGTCTTGTAATTCCTCCTGATTTGCAAATCAGTGCCCTTTTAAAGATTTTAAAAATCCAAATAAATGAAAATTCGAAAAAGCTAAATCTGATGTTTGTGGAAGATGTTACAAGCACCTCTCAATTTTCCCTTTTTTTTAACAGCAGTTTGATTTGGTTTAACGTAATGTGTTGGAGTGCAAACGTTTAACTCCCTCACTTGGTCGTCCTGGAATTTTTCTTGTAATTTTATGCAATTTCCAAAAATCTGATAACTTCACTCGCCTCGCGTTTTGAATACTCTGCAATGACACCCGCTATGTTTGCTTGTATCCCAGGAGTAAAATGAGTTCTGTTAAAAATAATGTACCATACTCTACTACTACACGAATTAACGTGTCTAGTCATGCAGAGGGCACCCATTTTGGCCATGCACAGTCCGTATTACAGCCACCTATATTTTTATTAACGGACTTCCTCCTCCCGTAATTCTTTGTTATCGATTTTTTCTGTTTGCTCGAATGATTACAAAGTCTGACATAATTATTTTTTTATGTTTTATAATATAGATTTTGTTATTTTTATTATTTCTTATTTTGATATTTTGGATATTATAACATTTCCCGTCACACAGTTGAAAAGGCGGCTTCTTTTTATGGATAGGATAGCCGCGTTCCTTTGCACACGCGTACCCTTAAAATATTGTAAGGTTTTGTCTTTGGTCATCGCCCAGGCAACCTTTGACACCGTGAGAACCCCCTACTCCGCCCACGAGCCAGACGTTACTCGAGGATAAAGAGGCTGACTGCTGCCAACCCGAGATCGTAGAGTGGTCAAAGAGAAGTCCGTTGAAAACCTTCGAACTGGACAAATGTAATCTACTCCCTCACAAACAACAGAATCTGGACCATAATGAACTAACCAACCTTTTAATAACTTCAATGTATATACTGTAATTAATAGCTGTGACGTAAATAAACCAATTATTTAAATTAATAAATATCACGCTACCATTATTTTTCTCAAACGTCACAATATAATTATTTGCTCCTAATAACTCTATAAGGGGTGGTTGGCGCTTTAAAACATTTTAAAGCATATTTATCTTCAATATTCAGTATTTATATTGAATTTGCTTTTGTTTCTCGATATCTACTTTTGGTTTCGCTTTTCTTACAGATAATTTGAATTCATAATCTAGCAACTTCAACGGTCTATTTAGTTGATTCAATAGTTTCTATGCAAATTTGATTCTACAATGCTCATGATTTTATTTTACATATTATGTCTAATATACTTGCCTATTTCGTCATAGATTTATTTTAATTTATATATAGTAGATACATACATATAGCTATGTAAAATTATATACAGTTAAGTAATATATAAATAATTATATGAATTATTATCCAGTTTTAAAAAAATTTCATTGCAAAAAAAAAACAGACTATTTCCACTCACAAAAAAATTACACATTTTACTATGTTTTTAATCTATACAAGAATATATTCCTGTTAAAAATTTCCTCGCTAAGAACAAGTATTAAATATCATGTGCGTTTGTGTGTAGGGTGGGGAGAAATACAAGAAACAATTTCTGATATAAAGTTTTTATCACTTACAGCAAGTTTATTTATTGTATTTCTTTTCATTATGAGCTAAATTTTATTTATATTTGACATTTTTTGTAAATAAAAAACAGCCTCTATAAATGGTAGCAGAATTTGGTTTAAAGCAGGATTCCCTTCTGAACAAAAATTTAGAACATTTACAATTAATTCTGAGGACAAATTCTCCATTTTTGTGCAGTAGTTTCATTTACGTTAAAAAAGAAGCAAAGTCCAGCCTTTAATTGAGAGGAATAGATCTTCTTAACGGGGAGGATAAAAATATCGTTTGAGTCGAATAGAACTAATTGCGCGGCTTAGATAAAGGTAAAAGTAGACGCTTTTATAAATGGATGGGACTCAATGGACGTGGTGTTAAAAGAATGGGTTGGAAAGGGCGGAGGTTTTACACATCCCTTGAGTTCCAATCATTTAGACCTTCCGCGTTGCTATCGGCTAAATTTAGAAATAATCTACATATTCATTTTTTTCATATCTTTTAACTAACTTTTTTTTATTCGTTGAACTTTATTGATTTCGTTCTTTTTTTGTAGAAACGCTTCCGTGCATCGATCCTTATCAGTATCTTGGAATAATTTTGATTTAATTTTTGTTGATATTAGAGGGTGTGTTTTTTTAGCATCCGGTAGTCTTAAAGAATATTATATAATAGATTCTTAAGTAAGATATTTTAGCATGTCTTTTTGATTTTTGTACTATTTTCGGGGGTTTTTAACGGTCTTTTAAAAAGTAAAGAATAATGACACATTTTTATTTTCGAATGTAATATTAATATTTTTTTCCCTTTTATTCAAGTACTGCATGGATTTGAATATTATTTTCTCAAATGTTTTATGTAATGCAGAAAAAATTTAAGTTAGTTATTTATCTTGATTATAGATGCTTGTATGACGGATCTATACGCGCTTCTACTAATCCCTTCATGACTCTTTAAGAAAAATATTTATTTCAACCAACTTTCATAGAGTAAGGAAACGTGATTATGTAAATGAGGTATATTATATAAATTCTGTTTTCGCGAGTTCGGGAGTTGACACGTTGGAGTTGGTATCATTTGTATAAATATTACTTGAATACATTTATTAAAATTTTATGTAACTGAAATTTTTCATCAAAATTTCACTAAAAATGACAATTGTTATAGACTATAAAACTCTCCAGAAAATAGTAAAACGTTAAAAAAAATCCGAATAAGTTAAACATGAAGCTAAAGAGATCTTGACCTATAAATATGGTGAGTTTAAAAAACTTTACAGTTAGTAAAAAAAATTTTATACCATATTAAAATCTTTAAATGCATATTCTGAGAAAGTAAGTTTTTCAATTTTTCTCTTCACGGTTAAGCTTACTACAGGATTTCTTTTTAAGATATTGAACTAAAATTTTCAGAAAATATTTTATTTAGTTTTATCTATAGTGTAGAATATGATCTAATCTTTCTGTATATATTTATGTATTTTATTGCACTTTTTGTGTGAAAATAACATTCATTTTTTATAAAAAATTGAGTTCTTGCATAAAAAATAACATATTTCAAAAACTTTCAAAAGTATTACAAATCTTATTGCTCTAAACACAGATAATGATATTATTTATGTACTGTATAAATATTATTTGAATATATTAAGTAGAATCTTCAATACAAGGTTTACCGTAACTGCAATTTTTTACTAAAATTTCTCTCAAAATTCCCAGTATATTCAAAATTATTTTTTAATTTTGTGGAAATGGTACTTGAATTCCTAGTTTTATGCCTCATTTCAAATTAAAAAAAAAAGGATTTATTTAGTTGAAAATTTATATATTTCAAAAAATGTTCTTCGAAGGTAGTCAGATACCCAACATTCCAGAAGTGATGATCCAACCATCACTATCCTTTATAACAATCGAATACTAAAGAAGATAATTTTTTCAGGTACTATAAATAGAGATCACCTATTTCCGAATTTTTTTCAAAATAAATTTAACATTCAATTTTAAGAGAAAATTTTTAGAGTCCTAATTTACATTATCATATTCATGCCTTTTTGTTTCAAATTACGACATCTATCATTTGTAACAAGCATTCATCGAGTATTTCGTAATGTGTGTCAAATCAGCATAAATTGAGTGTATTGACAAATATTTTCTGTCCTCATTTGACAAATAATACTACCTACCAATACAGTTTTTGAAAAACTTTTTCCCTGAACCATTTCTGAGCTTTTATTGATGTTTCCAACTTAAAATAATTAAAATCTTCTTAAAATAGGCTAAGTAGGAAGGTATTATTCATAAGTATCATTTTTCAAACAAGCTTTTAAAACAATGAAATCAAGCACAAAATTTTGCTACCGTAGTGATAAAACTTACGCGCAAATATTTAAACTGGTGGCAAATTAACAATTCATTGAATGTAATGTTGGCAAAAACAGAAAGACGTCAATCACGATCTGGGTTCAAGGTTTCTAAACACAGCGTGACTACCAATAAATTCTTAATACAAATGCACGTATTTCATGTCACCTTGATTGTTATTTTAAATATTACAGAGTTAGTTGTTTAGTGAATTAGAAAAAGCCTGATTAATAGATTTTTTGATTGATGGATGCCTTCAAGACAATCTGCCTAACTTCCGAAAAAATTTATTTTTTTAAAGAATTTTAGTTTTTTTCCCCCACTGGTAAGCAAAATTTTCTGAATCATCCAGATATGGGTTTCTTTGAAATCGAAGATGACTAATGAGAAACAGGAGGGGGGGGGGGGGTGAAAGCAAATGAAATTGTCATTTTAATGACCAAAATGTTTTATTCCCTTAAAAAATACAAGTTTTATTTAAACTCAAGCTCAGAGCATATAAAATGCTTTTATAACTTAGCATATTTTGTTAGATCAATCAACTGTGGCCTCTCTAATCGAGGGATAATGGTCACGAACTCGCGGTCAGCTATTTTGAGGTGTGAGTTCGAGTCCCAGTGCCACTGAAGACCGCCTTGTGAAGGGCGTTGTCGTAGTGTGGATGTTTGTTAAGTGAGTGTCCAGTTGAGGTGTTGTCTTTGTCACTTGATACGGCTAAGAAATGTGAGGCCCGTTGCCAACAGCTTCCAAGTGCGAGGTTAATATATATATATATATATATACAGGGTGTCCAGCCTTAATGTGACCAAATAGCTAATTCCCGAGTCGTTCGGTTTAGATATGCACTTCCAATTTAAAAAATGTTTTAAAAAGGTAAGGAATGTTTTTACGTGCTTTTCGAACCAAAAGACCCATTTACAAAAAAATTACAAAAATTAATTTTTTATACGGTCCCCAGGTCCTATCACTTATATTTAGGAAAAGATGCAGTACACAAAAACAAAGTAAACACAAAAAGTTTCATTTTAATACGATAAAAACTGGCCGAGTTATGCCTACATAAATTTGAAGCATCCGAGTTGCTCAGAAAAGGGGGTCGCATATAAAGTGAGTTTAGAGCACAGTAATTCACTATCTACAGAAAGAGCAACAACAAAAAAATCATTGAAAAATTAAAACATCGTAGTAAACATCATAGATTGACAATTTGTATTGCGGTATGGCAAACAATAAAAATTAAATTAAAGAAATACAAATTGTACTGAAAAGATTAAAACACCTTGTTTTAACAAATAGCAGCTAAGTAATACAGGATTTGCCGTTCAAACTATAGCATAATGGGGAATGATGCGCCAATCATGAATTAGGGGTTTTATTATATCAGAATGACCAAATTAACTTAAATAATGGTGAAGGCATGAGACAGGGAATACGTCTATCGCAACTCCCAGTTTTATACAAACGCTGAACAGCTGGGGCAATTGTGCAATAAGATGGATGTCTTCGAGTGGGGGAAATTAAATGGCATAAAGTCTTGCCGCCTCTCTCTTATTTCGATTACACTGCCCATAAAACAGTACCATTTCGCAGTTTCTTCATTTGTATGCATCTCGTTCTCCCCTACTATAATTCGTAATATTAGAATACGACTGTATGCAATTGCAAGCGACTACACAACAGATTTTTAACGTTCGTCATGATCAGCAAAAATGCAGCAAATCAGATTGAAGCCATAGCATATAAGACTATTTTTTGGAACTCCTGTTAAAATGTTTTCTTCATCCAAAATATTTTATTTTTTCTACGTTTTACACATACACAGAATAAATTTTATTTCATAAGTACTCAATTATTGTATTATTAACGTATGCTTTTAAATTTAAAAACGATTTACATAAGAGTGATATGCAAGATCGAAAGTTTCCCAGCAGAGTTCCAACTAATTTCACTTTGGAGACGGCCCCTTACTAGCTTCTTGAAAATGAACTAGAAAATGGATATAAAGTATGATTTTCAAAGTCCCATAACTCGGCCAGTTTTTATCATAATAAAATGAAACTTTTTGTGTTTACTTTGTTTTTGTGTATTGCATCTTTTTCTAAATATAAGTGATAGGACCTAGGAACCGTATAAAGAATTAATTTTTGTAATTTTTTTCTAAATGGGTTTTTTGGTTCGAAAAGCACGTAAAAACATTCCTTACCTGTTTTAAAACATTTTTCAAATTTTAAGTGCATATCTAAACTGAATGGTTCGGGAATTAGCTATTGGGTCACATTAAGGCTGGACACCCTGTATGTATATATATATATATATATATATTATATATATATATATATGAATCCATCAAATGTTACTCTGTGTTCATGTTTTTCTCTAATCATACGCATGCGCAGGAAAAATTATTTTTATTTCTATATCTCAAAAATGTATAATTCAACCATTCGTATGAGAAACAGACGAATCCTAATTCGAGGAGGAAAGCAAGTAAAAACAATGGATCGGTGAAGATTATGAAGTTTTATATAACCACATTAAAGAATTAAAATTTAAAAAATAACTAAGAAATTTAAAATTTTGAAATCAGTCAATGGGGTGAGTGAATGAATACTAACTTCTCACTTTTTAGCTACTCTAGGGCTTTTGGCAACGGACTTTGTAATTTTGAACCATGGTCAAGTGACGAGGGCAACACCTGAGCTGGTACCCACCTCTTCTAACTTCCACGCCACACCAACAAGAGGACGTTTGTGCTTCTACAGATTTGACGTGTGTGCATCTCCCCCCCCCACACACATGGCGGGCTTTCAGCGGTACTAGGCTTGAACTCATGACACGCCGGCTACGAGTCCATTGCCTTTACCTCTAGGTTACCGCGGCCACAGGGGCTGGGTGTAGTTCATCTGTGTGCGAGAACTTTGCAAATACCGATGTTTAAAACGAGCTGCAGATTGAAGTTTTGATTTCATTCGGGGAGTAATAGTGTTTTCTTAAAGTTTATTGGAAATGGGCCCCAAAGTCCACACGTGGTATGATACAGACGTTAGGAGAGCAAAAGTATCATCGCAACAGTCGTTCTCATCATTCAGTCATGATTCAAAATTCGGAACCATTAGCGTATCCGTAATGTAGTTGTTGTTGGAAGCCCAGTGAGGCTGAGTGTTAGCGTATCGCGCCTCCACGTCACAGATCCGGGGTTCAAACCCCAGTCTGGGCAAGGTCAATTCAGCCTTTCATCCTTTTAGTGGGTCGGTACATGAGTACCAAGTTTGCTTGGGAACTAAACACTGGAGGGTTCCGTCAGACTGACCACCTAACTGAAACATATGCTCAAGTACCAGCACCCAAAGTCACGTATACCGAGATGGGCACAGTAGACCTGGCCGTTATGGGCATCACTGAGTTTAGTTTAGTTGTTGATGAGTGTGTCAAATATAAAAATAAAGCTTTATTCTTTGAAATAATACTGGCATAAAAATTTATATTCATGAGTCATTGTTTGACATTAAAGTAAATATACTTGAACTTAGTGAATTTTTATTTCTTTCAATACAAATCTATCAAACTGAAATTTCAAGAAATTAAGTTATAGTAATTTAATCTTTTAATGCCAACCTTACAGTTTTATACAATGCCAAAGGAATAAATATTTTCCGTTATTTTTCTACTTTTCTGTCCTCCCCTTTGGCACTTCAAGAGACCATTTGGAGCAAACATATTAGAGAACAAGCCTGAGAATCCTCAATCAAATTATATTATTTATCGTGAGGAGGGGGAAAAGAAACTGTCTCTAGAACGTTTTGCCCATAAGCTTTTCAAAGGATCAGTTTGCTGAATAAGAGACTGCATTGTTAGCACAAATGCAATCCTCACACTTTCTCTCAAAACCATTCCATAACACTTTATTTTATTTATTTTTTTTTGGTATTATTTGCTTAGAAGCGACTTCGTGCCAATCGAGCGTTTTTGTATTCCCCAAAGGAATATTATTTGTGTCTATTGTTCGCTTTTCGGAGCGAAAATTTTATTGAAAGAAGCCTCTAACGATGCTGCTGAAAAGGGAGTCTGAAGATGACGTGGAAACCTTACTGCGCATTGGGAACGAGAGTGTTTTTGCTCGGAAACATTTATAAATCTCCATTCATGCATTAATTCTGTTTGTATATCTTATATATTGATGTACAAGACATGTTCTTTGGAGAAATTCTGAGAGGGAACCAACAAAATATTTCAATTCTTTACAGCGAATATTCTAAATAATATAATTTTCACAGGAGCCGCGTTATATATATATATATTCCATTTTTTGAATAATGATTTAATTTGGGATTATGGAAGGGTCGGATCTGCTCTAAAGGTCTACAAAAAATTATCGAATAAAATGGAAAGATAGAGCTCATCAAATTTAACTAATCTTCAAAATCCAGCCACAGGGAGGAATGGAAATTTGAAAAATGAGATAGTTCTGAGTTGTTATTTTATTTTGCAACTGTAATTAAATGTTGATTAAAAAATTATACGAATCAGATTTACAATTGGTAAAAATTTTGAACTTTGGATCCAAATGTGTATGTTGTAATGAGGGTTGGGTTTCCCTAGCCATCAATGTACGAGAGTTAGAAGGAAAACTAGCCACACAGTCGAAACAACACAATTTGTTCACAATTCTCAACAACGACACAAATTCAATAACCCAAGTTAAGAAATGCACCAATTGATAAACATGGGAACAATAGCGAGGCAGTAATAAATCAGATCACTTGCACTCACCACGTCCAGGCAAATACAAATTCTTATACTTGAAGGTAATTTCTGAAGGAATCTAATCCTAACAAATCGAATCCAATTTAACAACTAATTGACCAAATCGTCAATCTTAATATTAATCAATTAATCCATGAAATGCTCTCGCCTAGCCTTACTCTATTTTACTTTAATCTTCACTGCTATCCTTTAGCTTCTAACTTCTCTCTCTCTCGAATCCGAAAGCTAATACTTAGATACATGACATAATTTACATAGATCGCGTCTTCTTCTTCGGGAGGAAGTTTTCAATTAAATAATATTTAAAGAAAGTAATTCCCCAAGTGGATTGTTGGGAAAAACGTGGATAGACCCGTTACAATGTGATTAATAAAAAATTCAGTTGGAGAAGATAGGGCGACTAATTCATATATCATTTTAGTAATTATAAGTCATTTGCTGCTCTCGTTAATATGTGAAACATTATTATATTCCTTACTAATATTATAAACGCGAAAGTTTGGATGTATGGATGTTTGTTACTCTTTCACGCAAAAACAACTGAATGGATTTAAATGAAACTTTACAATAATATAGCTTATTCATCAGAATAACACATAGATTATAATTTATAAAGATATTGTGTGAAGTGTTCAAAATATAACGATAAATGTCAAGTAAGTAGGAAAAAATTCTGCCATCTGCAAGCTATTCTGGCATGCATTTTAAAAACCGTTAGAGTTATACGTATATAATCACGTATACAAAAAAGCTCGCGACAGCATGTATCTATCTTTTCTGTGTAAGCCATTATCGCCAAAATAGTGAACCATAAATACAATAAAAATTGATAATTTATTTCAAGGCGCTTTTTTATGATTATATTATCAACCGATCACTATGAAAATTGGCAAATATATGTATTCTTTTTGGAAAAGGTTT
>BMAO01000281.1:0-43188 GCA_019973975.1 Trichonephila clavata | reverse complement strand
GGGGGGGCACAGTTTGAGAAACGCTGGTTTAAAGCAAATGAAAACAATATTTAACAACTTATTCTTATTTCTTATTTTTTTTCTTCTTTATTATATATTATATAAATATATATATATTGGGTGTCTCAGAATTATTGGGAAAAACCTTTTGGGGAGGTTGCGGGCATCACAATTATTCAGATATGCCCAGCATCCCCTGGTGCTAGTGGTATTGCTCACAAGAGTAGAAGAGAAGCAGAGTATTATAGTAGTCATTTAAGCTATAATCACCTGCAGAACAGTATGGAGCATTTTGTGTACAGTGAGCAGCAGATATGCACCTGATTCATAGATTGGCGGAAGGAAGTGCGGAAATAGCAGAAAAATTGTATCGCGAAAGGCACCCACAGAGAGATGCTTTACACAACTGGGTGCCACAATTTGTGTGAATGAGGATCAGTAAGAGTAATAGGCCCTATGAGGTTAGGACACAAGGACACATATGTACATATATATAAAATACATGTTTTATTACTTTTGTTGTTCTTATGCCCACCTGACCGACAGTAACATCAGATCAAGGGCCACGAAATTCATCGCGGCTAAGGGCTAGAATTTTACGCCTGTCTTTAGCCTAAGCTTTGAGCCCCTTGAAGGTGACAGTACGATTTTGCTCGCTACAACACGATAGATGGTGACACAATCGGACCCACTGATTTAACGAGCACGTACTCAGTGTAGTATTTAGTGGCGTCGGGCATCGAACTCAAGCCTTCCGGTTCAGCGTCCGATGCTCTAACCACTAGGCTACCCATAGTCCATCTAATACTTTTCAAACCATTCACTAGAACCGTCAACAATTTTCAAAACCACTCTTCATTAGAAATAAAAATAAGTACAAAATATTTATATAGTACCCAAACTATGTTTAGTAATAATATATATATGTTTATCTTATAAATTAAATTATAATTTTAATGGTCTTTAAAATTATAAACGTAAAGCAGAATTGAAAATATTTACAGATTTTGAAATATGAATATATATGTGCGTTATAATATTAGAAATATTTTTCAATAAATATTTTTTTATGCTATTAATACATTTTACTCATATCTTCTATCAAGTGAATACGATATTTAATTAAATGCATATACCATTTATTTTTTAACGACTAATAATGTATTCTCTGTGAAGCACTAATATCCATTCATACGTACTTTACAGTTTATTTAAAGAGCTATTGTTTGAAATAATTATTCCAATTCTAATCCAAGTGAACATGAAACAATATTTCATACGGAAACAAGGTAATTATATATAAATATTTATTTTAAAAATGGATAACAACTATTTGGAGCTGTTATGACAGTTGTTGTTCCTCTTTTAGAATTCTGAACATGTTTACATTAATTATAATAGATCTTCCCTTCCGATAATTCATAACAGAATCTTATTAAGTTTACGAGAAGTTGAGAAATTGCTATTTTGAAGCCTACCATTGTTTCTTTGGAGATTTTTCACTTACTATGCTGTGATATTATTTAGTTTAACAAAAGCCCCAATTAAAGTTATTTTCAACCTTTCAAGTATTAATGTCACATGGTGAAAATATGGCTGCCACTTTAATAATTATTGGAAAAAGTTTCCTTCATCTGTTTGTTCCTCATACACAGTTCTATATTCATGCAGTTTTAATAAATTTAAACTCAAGATATCTCAAAATATAAATTTATACGTAAGACTTAAAATTAAATGAAATATAAAATTTTACTATATATGTTGGTAATAAGGTAATTAGTAGTACTTTTGATCATTTTTTCTTTTTCAAATAGGACAGCAAATTACTAATTACCATTATAGGCCTAGTACATTTTCCGTGAACTGGTGTCACTTTTTAGTGTGTCACTATATAGGCGAAATACCATGTACTGCAATGTAATTTTGACGGCCAGTTTCTTCCCCATTAGGCAGCACATGAGCTCTGACGTTGCAAAATGGTGCAAGGAATTTTAATATATCCTGTAGCACCCAAGCCTAACAGGCAATCTTTAACATATTGCATTATCATACGACATGGACCCTGAGGAATTTTTTCATAATTAAAATCCACCGACTTGGACCGAGGTCGATCCCTCAATCTTGGGTCTGCACAAGGCCATTTTGATTTAAAAAATATAAGTATTTAAATTTATAGTAATTAAGATGTTCTTTTGAATAGCAACTCACAAATATCTATTTTATTCTAAAAATATTATTTTATAATTTCTCCTTCGAAATTTTAGTTTAACTACTCACGAATAAACAAAGCCAACATCATTTACAAAATTTTCTGTTATTTTTTGTTGGAACATGACAATCTAATACATTTTTCAAAATATTTAAACATCATAAATGTAATATGTACATTTTAAAAAATTTAGTTATCTTTCTAAATCTACTATACAATAATATGATCACACAAAGTCTTATTATCAGTTTTTAAGGACAGAGGTCTTGTTGCGAATCTCTGCAATTTAGTTTTTTTTTACAGAATATGTGTTGGAAATACAATGAGAAACATTTAATCTTCTAGCAAATTTTAACATTTTACAAAATTAAACATGTATTATAAGTTAATTATAGTGGTATTGTTTTGCTTTTCATGTGTTTCAGATCTACACTTCAGTTAGTTGATGATTGATTTACCTGCTTTCACTCTTTTTACGATTAACATTTCTTTGAATTTTGTGATCATAATTTTTGAATAACATTTCGATAATAGTGTTATTATTTGATTTTATACAGTTCAATTTCTTTTATTAAAAGTTTTACTTATTATTTGTTTAAAATTTGGATTTTTTGTATTACTTTCCCATGTTGTGCAAAGGAATAAGTTTGATAACCCAGATTAAAATGAACACCACTTCTCAACTGAAAATGATATTTTGACATTTTAGGCTAAAATTTAGTTTTGATTTCATTTAAATGTTTTACTTCATTTCACTTCTTTTTATCGTTTCGATGAAATTCTGAATGGTTTATGAATATTCACATTTTTTTTTTTCTATAGCATACAAAAATATGTATAAGAAAGTTTCTTTTTTCTAATTAATTGTTTAATAAATTGCCTAGCTGCATGGCCCAGCGTTGCACAGGCTCTTTCACGTGTGCAACTTCTTGCCCATATAAAATTACCTTTCCCCTTTCGGCGTCAGAAGTTTCTGGTGCATGTGTGAGTTCTTCATTAATGTCATTAAAATTCCCTTTCTCGAAATTTCTTCGACTTCTTTGCTCCGTCGGATGGGTCTCTTTCCCCTCCGCTTAGCCCGACGTTGCACGGGCTTCTTCCAAGGTTATATATCCTCATGCAAATTTTTCCTTTCTCTGAGGATGCTAGCATTTTGCATGTGCGTATGTATGCCCGATGTGAGGGATTTTTATATTTTTGTCATTTAAATTCCCGTTTCCGAAATTTCTTCTGCTTCCTTTCTTTATCAGAATGGTTCCTTCCCCACCGTTCATCCCGCAATGCACGGCCGTTTTTCGAATGTAATTTTTTTCCCCCTTAGGAATATAAGATGTTTTTTCGAAATTTCTATTTTCGATTAATAATTTACAAAACTAATCTAGTTTTATTCACAAGAAGAAGAAAAAGAAATATACGAATTTATTGTTAAAAAATTAATTTTAGTAACAATTAATACAAGCAATACTGCTTTCATTTTTTAATTAGTTTATATCCATGTTTGTAAAATAATGAATCAAAAAAGATCTTACGGTTAGCTATTGAATGCTTGATTTTTTTAAAATTTGTAAGTAAACAAACGTATCATTCATTCTATGTGAAGCTATCTTCTCATGAACGCTGAGGGCAGTAACGGACCGGAGTCACCAAAAGAAGGTAAATGATCATCCGAATCCATTTCGACCACTTAATTTCCAAAACTACACTGAGTTAAAAAGTTATTAATTAAAAGCCTGTAAAAAAAAAAAAGAGTCCAGATTCGTTTGTCTGAAAATCGGTTTTCGAAGCCAATTTACGTCATAGTTATGGTATTAACATTGTTACAACAATGCAGAATCGTGTTTTTGAATGTTTTTGAACATTATATTTTAACTGATTGCAATGCCGTTGTTTAAATGTTTAAAACGAATTCCTCAGAGCATTTCGCGTATTTTAGTACCTTCGGCGTGTTTCTGCGTGCAGCAGTTCGTGAAAAGATAGCTTCATATACATACAAAGATCTGTTTATTTACTTTTGAATTTTTATTTTGACGATGTTTGATTACACGCGCATATTCTAAGCTTATATATTTTTCAATCATGTTTTATTCTCTATTTTTTTGTGCACTTTTATGTGTAAATTTCCTGCAGAAGAGAACAATGGAATCGTGAAAAGTAATCTTAACCGTACTTCTTAGCCCAAAGTCCGGCGTAGCTATAGAAAACATAATAGTTTCCTCTTTTGGTTCTATTGACTTTATATATATTGGGTTGTTGTTCTTGGTTTTTGGTTTCAGAATTTCGCCTTTCTCTGTTATGTAGGATTTGATCATCATTTCTCAGTTTTATCATTAGTATTTTTATTATTATTATTATATATCCACACTATATTAAATAAAATGCAAAACAGGAGTGTTTTTAAGTAACTAAATAAAATGTTTTATACATTTTTTATTGTTTCAAATATTTAAGACAGCAGAGTATGATAAATTAATGTGCACGTCATAACTTTATAAACGCGTACAACAATTAGACATATTCAGTTTTAAAAAATTATATATTTTAGAATTGTACGTTTCCTTAACCTTTAAAAGAAAATAATAGCTTTTAATTCCCATTGAACAATATAATATACTTCAAGCATCTGTGGTTAATAAAGTAATTTTATTTAAAGGAAAAACATCGAACTTCAAATACTGTTTTGGTCAGTAAAAAGGTTGCATAAAAATGAGAAAAATGTATCAAGTATTTATTACTGAAGTTTAAAAACCGCACATGTCGTTTAAAAGTTTGAACTATGTTTTTATTTAATAAAAAATTTTCATTGATTTCCACATTTTAAAAAGGCTTAATATCTTTGATATCAGAATTCGAAAAGTTAAAAGTAGAAATGACTTTGAATAATCCTTATACTTTAATCTCTGGGAAATTTTAACTGCCCACTTCTATGAAATTTAATAACCTAACTCTTTAGAATGTATTTCTGAGTTATCCTTTATTTCATTTCATTTAAATAATAAACTCAATAATCATCATAAATAAACCTTTATCAATAATCCTGTAACGAGTCTAATCGTGATCCTTTTACTAAGAAAACTGTTTTTTTTTAAATGTTGTTCTATTGAAATCTTTTTCCGAAGAAAATGTAAATGAAGGATGTTATTTTTAATCATTTTTTTAGGTACGTGAAGTTAGTGGTTAGCGGAAAATAGACGAATGTTACTCAGTGATTAACTGTTGAAAAATTAAAGATTGTTAATTGACAATTTAGTCAATAAGTTGGATAAGATAAATAACGACCAGAAATCGAATAGCGAGAACCGAAATATGGTAATTTAGACCGTATGTAACCAAAGCGCTCTAAGAGTAAGGTAATTGAATTCTAATTAAATATTAAATATCCTTTTTGCAGTGCTTTTGCTCCTATATTTAACAGAAGTATGCATTTTCTATCCTGGGTTGTTAAAAGTAAGTGAAAGAAAAAAAATTAGAATTTTTCTAGTAGCGGCTGATTTTTATTCAAACCTCAAACACACCCCAATAAACATGGTAGAAAGTTTATCACAACCTCACGAAAATAACTATCCAGTGCAAAGTAAGCACAAAAAATAGTATGTATGGTTTTAAAAGTATTTTATTTACTTATCGTCTTCTTTTTAAAAAGTTGTATCAAACTATTGAGTTATCAAGATTTGAAATAATTACTTAATTCTTGTTCACTTAGAAGAAAGAAATTAAATATGTGTGACTAATATTGTGTGACCAAAGAATTTACGATGCGAATGCGCTTATAATTAAATTTCTTTTCATCAACTTAGTAGTAAATTTATTTTAATAGGCTTGTAAAGTTTTTATAACCTTCAAAACAATTTGCGATCTTTTATATGATAATACCAAAGGGAATATAAAACTTGTTTATTTTTCTGATTAATTTCTATGTTCTTTGAAGAATGCCCATTCCTCTTTTTAACTTAAAAAAATGCCTATTAATTATATTCTTAATAAGTTTTGTCGTTTTAGGATTCACTAGCTTTTACTCGGGCTCCGCTCGCGTTGATGTCTTTAAATAACTGACAAAGTTGTAATCATTATCATTAAAAAGTAAGTAATATAATATGGTAATTTTCTATTGCTTGACTGGAACCAATAAAATTTAAAAATTCTAAAATTGATCTTTGTTTTTAAAAACTGAAAATGTAATTTATTATAATAAAAACAAAAAATATATATTAAAATTATATAATTAACAACAAAAATCAATAACTTAAGCTATTAATATTTTTAAAAATCGAAAGTATCTATGTTTAATATATAATTTCTCTTTAAAAGAGCTCAAAACGGAACTGTATACCATATTATATGTCCTTCCGTCGATTGCAAATATGTGAAGATTTGGGCATTGGACACACCGATCAGGCTACATATAGTTGGCCATGGTAAAAACATTGCTTTTCCAAATGCACCCTGCTACCTGAAATGTTAGCTTTGTTAATAGCAACATTAAAACTGGAGATATTTAAATCGTTTGAGTTGAAACGGTAGGTAGTGGAGATACTTAGAATTCGAAGTATGATAACACTATCCCTTTTCATGACATATGTTAAAATATTGGCACCAAGTATATTCTGCATCAGTTTTTGATCCAAAGCCTCGTTCCTTTACATAGTCGAGGAGCATTGAGATTTTGCATAACTGGTACATTTAGTTTTAATTGAAGTTTATGTGAGGGTACACCCGAAAGTTCAAGTGAATTTTAGAACTCCGTGGATATGAAGTACTTTGTTCTTTATCCATGATTGTATTCATTGATAAACATTTCTTCATTTCTCCCTTCCCCACACGTCGTTTAAATTTTAATGTTGATTTTATGGACAATGTCATTGTTAGGCTCCAATATTGATCTTGCGTGCAACCACTGACCCCAATTTAAATTAATAGAGACTGATTTCATCTGCGACAGGATTACAGGGAGTATTTGAAAATTCACCAGCCAATATTAATAAAGTACCATTCTCCTATAATATCTGTACTATATCGCAAATCCTGAAGAGTCCGATTTAACGCTTGTATAGCTTTCTTGTGAGACATTGTACTTTCATCGCACACTAAAAGCTGGCATTATGAAGCATCCTGCTTGAGAGCTATTTTTCTGAAATTTCAGATGAGTGAATCTTCAAATGCAAGATTAAGCGAGTAAAGTCACGGCTATACCCGAAAAACCCATAGCAACTGCTATATCTCCTGGTTTTTCTGATGGTCATTAATATTAAGTTAAGCAAAACCGTTTTTCCGGTTCATCTAGGGGTGTCAAGGAAAAAGAGTGCACACTGCCGATTCTATTTTGCGTAACACTTGTTGGAAAACGTGACTTTGTTCTGGAGTTAATTGAGGTATAATTCTGTTACTTGATGTTGCAATGTTATAAAATCGTAGTTTAATTCTCAAGCAATTTCATTATCGAAGCCATTTCCGTCGATACGTCTAGAATAATCATTCCAAAATCATGTAGCTTCTTCCAACCATTTGAAAACCTTTATTGCGTTTCGTTGTAGATGTGTTGATTGAAAGGCATATTTGCTTGTATTTGCTGCAAAATATCTTCCGCCATGTAGTCTTTGTACTTTTTCCAAAAGGTTTGAGGATTAGAAAGACGAAGATGAAATAAGTATTGCGTAAAGCTCCCTAATTTATTCGGCGAGTGACATTGTATGGCTTCCTCTATAGTATTATCTAGTATATCTTCAAGTAATTCTTCCACGTAAATATCTAGTTCAGTATAAGTGAAATATTTTGTGCAAACTATGAATATTGTATAATTAGATTTTTAAAAAATTCAAAATGATAAGCATTCGAAAATCAAATTTTTTTATGAAACTGTCAATTAATATTACCATAAAATTTTCAATATCACGCGCGCAATTCGCTAAACTTTATTTCGTTCCCTCTTTAAAATGTGGTAGAAAATTTGCATTAAAATATCTGGGATTGTCAGAATAGAGAACTTCTTAGCAACTTGGCGATATTTTTCAAAGTTTGAGTTTGACATTTAACAAACGTAATGTAATAAACGTTATACGTTTAATAAAAACCATTTAAAAATTGCTTTTTGTAAAGATGCTAAATTACACTGTGTTTCAATTCACTGTGTTATAAATGTGAGAAATTTCCATTATTAAAATTTCCATTATTGACCAAATGCATAATTTTGCGCCAACTTGGTGGGGAGTAAGCAAAGTCCCACGGTTTTACCCGCATAGTTTCCGTTCTCGTAGGAATATGGAGATAAAATGCACCTTATGTTACTCTCTGATAATGTAGCTTTCCATTAGTGAAACAATTTTTAAAATCGCCCCAGCCGTTTCCGAGATTAGCTGGAACAAACAGACAGACAGACAAAAATTTTAAAAATTGATTTTTGATATAAGTACCGTATATATATTTAAATGCATTTAGTAAAAAGCTGCTAATTTGAAATTACAAACAGACACTTAAATTTTATATATTTATATAGATAAGGGAATAAATCTTACAAAGAATTTCGAAAGAAATTTGTTGAAACTCATTGACCGATTTCGGTTACAGCCGATAAAAAATAATACTTATAATTGCAAATATTATGCTAACTAAAAACTATTAATACTCTCAATTCCATTTTATACAATTTATTTTAATATTTATTATAATATTATTTTGATCCTAAGGCAAGTTTGTTATTTCATTTCAAATGTATTTAAAGAGTTCTTAATTTTATTTTGTTTTATGTATTTAGCGTTAATTTTAAAGCTAGTTTATAATACTGGAGATTTTCAATTAAAAAAATATGTGTTTCTTAGCCTGTATTTGTAAATAAATCAGAATTCTCATTGACTTAACATAGTACTGCCGATGGGTTTAAAATATATGAGAATATTCCATCATTTAAAGATTATTTCGGTAAAAAAAAGAGTTATTTTATGTAAATACACGAATGAAAAATGTTGACTTGCCTCTGAATAATTACAGAATATCGTTTCTTTAAAAAGTATTCTTAACGTCCATGTTCCGTATTGTGTCTTTATCGCCTTTGGCGACGGAACTCTCACCAAATTGGAAACCCTTGTAATCTCTCGAAGAGAGTATAAAAGGCATTACGCACTTTCAGATTTCGCAATAAAATATTTTAGACGAACAGTCCACATTCATTCTTGAACCAGCATATTACGCTCCGCAACATTGGTCCTTATCGAGCCAAAGGTATTTTTGATGAACAACTAGTTCACCCGCAGTTTCTTTGGATTTTGCTGTTAATCATTGAGACAGAATCATGACTTCTAGCGAAACCGGAATTACTCTGTTAAACCGCAAACGTGGTAATATCAAATGCCAGCTTACAAAAATGGCAAACGCTTTACAGAAACAAACGGACCTATCGATACATGAACTTCAAGCTAAACTGGATGTTGTGTTAAAATTACAGGATAAATTCGAACTATTGAAGAACGATTATTACGGCATCGCAAATGATACTGAATACGCTGAAGCTGAGCCAAGTTTGAATTCATTGGAGGATGATCTGCAAGACTTCGAGGTACGTCTGAAAACGTCAATTAATAAATTTAAATACGAAGCAGAATCTTCGTCAATGCTTAACAATAGTCAGCCTAAAGGCTCCCAAATAAAACTACCTAAGATTCCTCTTCCAACTTTTACCGGGAAATTGGAGGAATGGGGTTTATTCAAGACTCAGTTTTGTGATCTCGTAATCGAAAATTCTCAACTTTCGGATAGTGAAAAGCTACATTATTTGCGCGGTGCTCTGAGGGGAGATGCTAAGATAGTTGAAACTTCTGCTGATGACTTTGATTCACTTTTTAAAGCTCTTGAGCAAAGATACGAAAATAAAAGAGTTATTGTTGACTGTCATATCAAAAATATTCTCAATGTGCAGGCAATGAAATACGAGTCATCTGGAGATTTGCGCATCCTATTAGATAATATTAAGAAAAATCTTAGATCATTAAAAATCTTAGACTTCGAAAGAGATAAACTATCAAACGCGTTATTATTAAATTTGGTTTTGGATAAATTAGATCGGGAAACAAGAAAACAATACGAATTAACATTAAAGACAATGAAGTTCCTGATTTTGATGCGTGTTTGGAATTTCTGGAGAGAAGATATCAAATTTTGAGCAGCATTAATAAGAACATCCCGAGAAAATTAAATAATGAACGATCAAAATCATTTGTTGTTAAATCTAATAAACCAAACTTTTGTAAGGTCTGTAGAATGCAAACGCACGCATTGTATCAATGCCATAAATTTAAATCAATGAATTTATCGGACAGAACTGATTTGGTTAAAAAACTTAGAGTTTGCACGAATTGTTTAAGTGAATTTCATGCTGTGTCAAAGTGCAATTCTAAAATCTTTGTTTTGTCTGTAAGCAGAAGCATCATACTTTGCTTCATAAATACTCAACGCCATCAACTAACTACAAAACTGACCTTGAAACATTGGGTCCTGACTTGAATTCTTCACAAATCTTAAGCCATTCAGAACCCGATTCTTCTTCGGAGAACGCTCGCGTTTCATTCCATACTAATGGAAATAACAGTATTTTGATTAATACTGCAATAGTTTATGTGAAGGACTCTGAAGGAATCAGACAACCTTTGCGTGCTATTTTAGACTGCGCTTCAGAATCAAGTTTTATTAGCTCAAAGTCAGCGAAGCTTTGGGATTGCAGAAAGAAAAGGTAAACATTCCGATCAGTGGTTTGAATGATGCATCTATTTATATAAGAAAAAAGATTTCCGCTCAAATCTCAAACGCTAGAAATGATTCGCAATGGGAAATTGACTTATTGCTTGTGCAAAGATTAGTCACTTTTCTCCTTCTAAGAGAATTAATATAACTCATTTGAATATTCCTAGTAATATACACCTGGCTGATCCAAAATTTTCTATTCCTCAAAGAGTAGATTTGTTGTTAGGGGCAGAATTGTTCTTTGCGTTTTTGGAAATGGATAAAATAAAGATTGGGAATAACTTATTTCTGCAGTCTAGCTGTTTTGGGTACCTAGTTTCGGGTAAAATTTCAGACGCAGATTTACATATTTCGACAAGGCATTGCTTTTTGGCTAAAAACTTGGAAGCTCTAAACAAAACTCTTGCTAACTTCTGGGAAATAGAAGACGTTGAACCTCGGGAAATTTGCAATAGCGATGAATTGAATTACTGCAACGAGCATTTCGCGAAAACTCACACAAGAAAGGAAGATGGCAGATATGTTGTCTCTATGCCATTGAAACCAGAATTTCCGGAGACCATTTTGGGAAATTCTAAGATTATTGCATCTAAAAGATTGGATCAGCTATGGACACGCTTAGAACGTGACCCTACCATGAAGGCGCTTTACTCAGATTTTCTAAATGAATATGAATCATTGCATCACATGAAGGAAGTGAAGGAGGATTCTAAGTCAGAGACGGATATTATCTACCTCATCACGGTATCTTACGACCGGACAACATGACAACCAAGCTGCGTGTCGTGTTCAATGCTAGCGCTAAAACTACTAGTGGTTATTCCTTAAATGATTTATTGTATAAGGGAGGTGTGCTTCAGGAAGACCTGTTTTCAGTTCTTATTAGATTCCGCAAACACATTTACGCCTTCACTGCGGACATAAAGCAGATGTTTAGAATGATTGAGTTAAATGAAACTCAGACTAGGCTTCAAAAAATCTTGTGGAAAGGTAGTAAAACGTCTCCTACTAAAGTATATGAATTACGAACTGTCACATATGGAACAGCAAGCGCTCCATATTTGGCAACCAGGGTTTTGCGACAACTCGCTTTAGATGAGGAAAAGAACTTCCCATTGGCTTCAAAGGTTCTCCTCCAGGATTTTTACATGGATGATTGCCTCTCGGGTTCTTCTGAATTAACGGAATTTGAGACTCTACAGATGGAATTAAAACAGCTTCTTCAAAGAGGAGGAATGACGCTACATAAGTGGTGCACGAACCTTTCTCCAACGAATGCGAAGGAATTTCCACTTGACAGAAATTCCGAAGAAATCCAAGTAAAGACTCTGGGCATGATTTGGAACAGTGTAAGTGATACTTTTACTTACAAAGCCAACGTCCGTCTTAATCTCGGCTATACAAAACGAGACGTCTTGTCCCAGATCGCACGCATTTACGATCCATTTGGATTTCTAGGTCCTGTCATTTCTAAGCTAAAATTTTTATGCAACAGCTCTGGCTACTTAAACTAGACTGGTATGAAATACTTCCTCCAGATATTTCGCAGCAATGGGAGAACTTCATTAAGACACTGCCCGATTTAGAGAAAATCAAGGTCCCAAGATGCTTTCTAAAGATTAGTGCCATTGGTGTAGTGCTTCACGGCTTTGCAGATGCTTCTTCTAAAGCTTATGGAGCAGTTGTTTATATGCAAACAGTGTCCATCACCGAGGAATCAAATTGCCAACTCTTGTGCAGTAAATCACGTGTTGCCCCGACCAAGCTCGTGACTATACCTAGACTCGAACTGTGTGCATGTCTTCTTCTGTCGAAGCTTACTCGCAGAGTCATATCAGCTCTAAAGATGCAGATAGAGTCCGTGCAGTTGTGGTCAGATTCTACAATCGCTCTCGCGTGGATTAATACCCTCCAAACCTGCTCAAGACCTTCGTCGGAAATCGAGTGTCTCAGATCCAGAAGTTATCCAAAGATTTCCAGTGGAAGCATATCTCATCTGAGAGCAATCCAGCCGATGTCATTTCTCGCGGACTGGATGTAAGGGAACTTGCAACTAACGATTTGTGGTGGAAGGGCCTGATTTCCAGAAAATAACTGCAGCTACTCCTAACGGCTTGCGAACTTCCAGTACTGTGACTGACCAGTGTTATACCAATGAACTTAAACCTATGCCTAAAGTGACTTTAAAGTTGAATATAGACTCTAATTTTATTGATAATTTTCTTGATCGTACAAATAATTTTCATAAATTAATTAGAATTTTAGCCTTTATTTTAAGATTTATTAAAAATTGTAGACCTGGTGTAAAACAAACCCTTGCACTTACCCTTGAAGAATATGGTTTGGCAGAGATATTCCTTATTAAACATTTTCAAGCGGGATATTTTTCTACAGAAATAGCTTCCTTGAAAAAGGGATCTTCAGTTCCCCGTCAAGTAAGCTAAGATTTCTTAATCCCTTTATTGATAGAGAAGGTTTGTTAAGGGTAGGGGGTAGAATTTCTCACTCTAATGTCAGTTGGAACCAGAAACACCCATAATTCTGCCTGCGGGAAATAAGTTAGTCAAACTTATATTTCAGTATTATCACAAGCGTGATTTTCATCTGGGTCAACAAGCTCTATTAAATACTGTACGCTTAAAATACTGGCCTCTGGTGGTAGAAGCATAGCACGAAAAGTCGTTCATGAATGTGTAGAATGCTTCAAGAATAACCCAGTTATCGCCAATCAAATCATGGGGGATCTGCCTCCTGAAAGAATAACGCCAAGTTCGGCTTTTCAAAACGCAGGATTAGATTTATGCGGCCATTTCTAATCAAATATAAGGGACAGAGAAAGGGTACATTTCAGAAGGTCTATGTGGTCATATTTGTCTGTATGGCAACTAAAGCAGTTCACCTAGACTTTGTTTCAGATTTGACTGCTAACGCTTTGATTGCCACTTTGAAACGATTTTTTGCACGTCGTGGCAAAAGTTCAATTCTTTTTTAGCGATAATGCTACGAATTTCACTGGAGCTTCAGCAGAACTGAAACATCTGTACAAACTTGTCATAAAAGATGAAACCATTGCAGCCCTGTTAGCCTCAGAGGGTATCAAATGGAAATTTTTGCCACCTAGGGCACCCAATTTTGGTGGCCTCTGGGAGGCGGGAGTAAAATCCTTTAAGTTCCATTTGAGAAGAGTGGTAGGCTCCGTAAAACTAACGCTGGAAGAATTTATAACTGTAATAGTTCAAATTGAGGGCATCCTCAATTCACGACCTCTCACTCCCTTATCATCTGATACAGACGATTACCAAGTATTAACTCCAGGCCATTTCTTGATAGGAAGACCCATAAATGCTATCCCTGAACCTGACATAGCTGATAAAGAGGATAACCTTCTTAATAAATGGCAGAAAACCCAAAAATTTGTTCAAACAATATGGAAACGCTGGCAAAACAGCTATTTGAGTAATTTACAACAGCGTACAAAATGGGTATTTAAGCAACCCAATATTCTCCCTGGTATGATGGTTTTAATTAAAGATCCTCAACTCCCAACCTGCAATTGGTCATTGGGTAGGATTATTAAGTCTATTCCAGGTACTGATGGAAATGTCAGAGTAGTTGATGTACGTACGCCAAGAGGTAACTACAGGAGACCTCTTTCAAAAATTTGTATTTTGCCAATAAGGGACAACCTTAGTCTTCTGTAAAGCAACTAATTGCATTTCAGTGTTAATTGTATTTTTATGTATTTTTAATTAACTTTTAACTTTGTAATTAGTTTAACTTGTATTCGCTCTTATTTAACTCTTTGTATTGTTACATTGTATAATGTTAATTTTATATTTGAAATATATGTCTGATATTTCAACGCCGCGCGGGATGTTCCGTATTGTGTCTTTATCGCCTTTGGCGACGGAACTCTCACCAAATTGGAACCCTTGTAATCTCTCGAAGAGAGTATAAAAGGCATTACGCACTTTCAGATTTCGCAATAAAATATTTTAGACGAACAGTCCACATTCATTCTTGAACCAGCATATTACGCTCCGCAACAGTCCAAATGAAAAAAAAAAGTAAATAATTTTTGTGAAAATATGTAGAGAAACAGTATTTTCAAATTCTACATTACACAAAATCGTAATGATTAAATTACTTTTTTTATAGATTTTGAATTTGAATTAAATGTGGGGATGAATTTATCTTTTTTTGTAAGAAAGCATTTTCTCAGGTTTAATTAATTAAATTAAAAGTTTCAATTTTTAAACCGAATAAAATAGGTTTCAATAACTGATTCAAAAATTGGAAGAAATTAAAAATTTATTGATATCTAATTGATAAAAAATTGTATTTACTAAAAGCTTACGTTAAATGTTAAAACAAGATATCAATCATTGGCATGCTCAAGTAATTTTAGCGCGTTTTTCACATGTTGTATTTTACAACAATGCAACTAATGAACTTTTTACTAACAGAAAGTAGTACTATACTTTAAAAAAAAAATTTTTTTTAATTTGTAAAAAAAATTGTTTAAATTTTTTTTAAATAATTAAATTTAAATATGATTCGGCTCATCTAGGCACAAATGGGACCAAATGCCGAAAACGCGAGGTCAATCGGTTAATTGTTGGCTGAGAAAAAGGTACGACAATATATAGAACGAAGACGAAATTTGCGTCCTAATAGCGCTTTTTTTTACACTACGTGAAAAACGCGCTAAAAAATTGACATTAGACTTATCTATTCAAAAATACTCATGTGCTTCGATAATCTAGTTGTCATGACGACGTACTGATGGCTTGTGAGCCATGAATGCAAGCCCTAAGGCTAATTAGGATGTACCGTGTTGAGGGGTAGATGCGCGGTAATCGTGTTGGAGCTCAAAGTCCTCCTGTTGGCGTGGTATGACCACTCCATGTCAATAACTGTGGGTATTACATCAAGTGACGCATTGTCACTTGACAATGGCTCAGTATTACGAGGCCGTCCCATTAGCACTTGTGCTGCTTTAAAGTGCAACGTTAGTAAACATCCACTGAATCAAGAATATTAATTTCGCATTATATGGAACAATTTCCTTTTTGATATCTTTAACCCCTTAAGTGGTTTGCCCGTACATCATATGTCTACCGAAAGCTAGCCACAACCATTTTGCCCGTATGTTGTACGAGCACTGATTACCTTCTTCTTCTTTGATTTGCGCATATTTTTCATTCTTATAATGCAGCGTTTCTCAAACTGTGGGAGACGCCCCTCTATGGGGGAGGCGTGATAACTCTACGAGGGGAAGCGCGAACGAATTGAAAAATCGAAAACAAAAGATGTTAGATTAAAAATGTTATTAATTTACTGAAAGTAAACAAAATACATTCTGACATAATAAAAAACAAAATACACATTTACACTCTGATATAATACAATTATACATGTATCAGTACTGTACAAAATGTTTTTTATAATTGGTTTAACAATACTAAGAACAAATTTAATAATTACCAGGAGCTCCACGAATTGTCATATATTAAATTATGTGCGAAAATAAACATTTATCTTGATAATTTCTAAGGTTTATAATTAATCCCTTAACTACTGATTAAAAGTTACGCGATTCACTCTCCAATGCCACCATTTCCCACGTAGGCGCTCATACGTGATGTTTTGGGGGGAGGGGGAGAAAAGGAATAGATAAGCAAATCCTCTGAAGTAAGTAAATCCTTTGCAAACACTATCAACATCCTTGTATTGCATTCCAAAACCTTCGGGTTAATTTTTTGGATAGTACAGCACAGAAAAGATCGTATATATACGTCCGGGGCAATGAAGACTTTAGCTGAGTGTAACGTTTATATACGCCGGTGGAAGATTAAAGTGGTTCTGTAGCTTAAACATCCAAATGTAGTATTATTGAATCCAATACATTGTGTTATTGTATTGGAGGGATGGGGTGCGATGAAAGTTAGATTGAATATTGGGTCACTCTAATATTCGAAGTTTGAGAAGCACTGTTATAATGAGATTATTAGTGCTAGTGATTTTTAAAAGATGCAGTTTGTATATGGCACTGAAATACTTCTCATCCGAGATTTTCTTTCAAGTGAAAGGGGAATTTATCACTGAATGCTTTAATTAAGATTTTTGAAAATATTCGGTATAGAACAAGGTCTGACAAGGTAATGTGCAATTTGTTGCTTGAGTGGAAATGAAAGTGGAAATATTATCCAAACAAGCTAATTTTTCCTCTGCCCTCATTGTAATGTAAGATGCACGCAATAATCAAATTGCGTGTGAATATATATACATATGCATAAATATTTATGTGTATGAATATACATAATATATATATATATATATATATATGCCTACGCACACACACAATCCTGAGTCGTTTGAAAGAGTTACGGGCATGATTTTTTTTTTGTAAGAGAGAAATTCATTTAATATATGTGAAACATTCTTAATACCAAGCAGAATGTACTTACAAAAAGCAACCATTTAAATGGTTTTGTGTTCTACAATTATTAAACAAAAAATAGTGTGAAAGCTTTAAAATAAAGAAAACTAAAATAAAATCCTTCTATTTTCGCATTTTGTTAAGTATTGTATATAGTTATATGCAAGAAAAAGCATGCTCTTTTTTTTGGAACATTTTAGGCAAAGAAAAATTGACCGTATCAGGGTTTAACAAGGCATATTTTTCAATTCCTACTATTAGTTTGTACTCTCCCTATATATATATATATATATATATATATATATATATATATATATATATATAATGTTTAAATTTTCAATTATTAATAAATATTTTTTATTCATCCACTCAAGTTAAAATCCATTTTTTTAAACTTGTAGTGGATATTGTTAAGTGGAATGGTTGTTATTAGATACGGTTGACGTTAACACAGTTTCTTCAAGTACTAATACTTTAATTAAACTTAATTGATGGATAAAGAGAAAAAACAAAATATTGGTCCAACAGTATATATAGAAATTAAAATCGTTCTTTGTGCCCATATAGCGCAATGGATAAAGTATTGGGCTTCTAACCTAAAGGTCATGGGTTAGAATCTCCACTGAGATAAATTAATTTCTTAAAATGTGATTTATTTTTACTATACTATTTTATTAGATTAGTTACATTTAGTTAATGAATAAAAGTAACAAGCAAACAAAAATCCAACAACATATATAGAAAGGTAAATGGAAAAACTGCAAGGAAAAATCGTTTTCTACTGTGGCTCTTAATATTGTGATTCTATCATATGTATATACATATTTATATTAATTGCATTTATTTAATGAAAAGTAACTAAAACAAAAAATTTCTTTGTTGACTTATACGTAGGAATTGGCTTAATTATTTTTATATTACTTTCTTAAAAAAATTGGTACTTTATTCAAATACCAAGAAAATGTTCTTCGAAAACGTATGGAAAGAAATTTCCAGTTTCCTTCCAAAGGAAATTTGGTTTTTGGAAGAACTTATGATATCCTTTACCAACTTTCTTCCCTTTTATCTGAATTTCCTGTCCACTTTTGTATGAACCCGAAATCGATTATGGAACAGTTTAAGTCAGTAAAATAGAAACTCCTATACAGAGTGAAATCCTTTAAAAACTCTCTATTATTCATGCTAAATCGATGGACAGTAAACTAATGGTGGTCTTCCAGTTTCAATTTAAAAAGAGAATTCTTCATGCTGACTAACGGATATTTTTGCCTCTTTTTTGATGGAGCAAAAACCAATACCCGTTTTCTTTTTCGCAAGGTCGTGTTGTTTAAAACTATTTTCAGTACATCGACGAATCTCGTACACGAGATGTATGAATTTTGTAAATAGATATGTATTCGATTTACATGGGTTGTTTAATGTACACTTTCAGATGTATTTAAATTTTTGATGAAGATCTTCAAAATTTATTCACACAACACAATTATTTCGAATCACTCTCATTGTTTCACAATTTTTGCAGTTAGGTATAAAGAACTATTCTCACGAAAATAGTAAGAATAAATTGATAAAATAAAAAAGATTATGTGTGTATTCCATCTTAAAAATAACTGTTCTTAAAGTACATCCTTGTCAATTGGGTAGTGAAACGATTTTTTTAATTGTAGATAATTTGATTTTTTTGTGCTGTAAATAGAATTGAGTCAGTCCTACTAAGGAACTTTTCTTGATAATTTTTTTTCTTCGCTTCCAAAAATATATATGAAAAGCATGAAAGTTATTAGAGCAAAAAATATTAAATGTTTTCCAACAAAATAATAGTATTTTTCTTTGTATTGTCTTATGTTATGTTTTCTATTTTTGTAATCTAGTGTGTTTGCATTACACTATCAGTAAAATTTATAAAAAACTATATGAGTGTGTAACAATAAATATACGTTTGACATTTTATGATACATAATTGTTTTCTATTTAAAGAAATTAAAACACTATTATATTATTTTTAAAAATAATACTAATGTATTTGGGATGAAATAATGATAATTTAAATATGCTCTTGAAAAATTGTAGTTTAAAATAATTTATCATACTTTTAACACAAAAACAATTACATCTTACAAAATCTACTATGACTAAACAACTAAACTCACTTAAACCTTATTTAAACATTTTTATATCTATTAGATCTCCATTAAACCATTTCCTGTCATTAAAATTACACCTTAAAGGAAAGAAAATATCAAAGACATAACAATAACAAAGTATAAAACATGTTTAAATCTGCAGGCAATTGGGAGGAATACTGGTTCATGTGTGCCAATTTTTTCAAATAAAATGACTCGTAACCCTGTTTGGCATCAGATCGAACTGAATGTCAATGACAGATACAGGCAAGTCATCCTATGCTGTGGCACAAGTCTATGCCACATCATCAACCGTATTATCTTTAGAGCCGTGAGTGGTGACCCAGTCTCTCAGAAACGTATAACCATATGTTGTCAATAGATGAGAGTTTCTGGAGAACTTGCTGGCTAGGACGATAGTCGAACACGTTCTGTATCGAGGTTAGTCAGGACATAACATACAACATGCAATCTTGCATTACTTTCCTGAAAATTTGTATTCGTGAAATCAAATATAGTGTAGAACCACAGCGGTCTTAAGATCTGAAAACGCTTGCTATTCATGTTACCACTGACGCGAACAAGAAGTATTTGTGTTCTCTACCCAAAGGATGTCCATACCATCACTCCAGGTACAGGGCGCGTGTGATGGTATCGAATAAAAGTAAGCCAGTTACGTTCTTATTGTATCCAAACACGGATACGTTTATGATGATACTGCATATAGAACAGAGGCTTATTTGAAACGATGACGTAGCAACACTCCTAATATTACTATTAATATGTCTGAGTGCTAATGGAAGCCGCAAAAGCTGTCACCGTGAAGACTGCCTTAGTGTAACTCCAGATAACGTCACTTAACCTATACAGATACCTGTGCTGTAAACAAGGCTACTTCTTGATTCAAGTTCCCGACTATATCTGTACATTCTTGCTAAACTAATCAGGCAACATGTCAATCCTCCCGGGTTTTAGTAACTATAGATTGTGGATATCCTGCATGGAGTTTGTAACGGATCTATCCGCGTCCCTTCCTTAATACTCTTGGGAAACCTTTGGTCTATCAATTCGAGTTTACTCACAAACAATCCTCTGAGGAAGAAACCTTGCTTATGTAAATTAGGTTGACTATATATAATCTATATAATATAGGTTTTCAAGCTAAGTTAGAGAGAGAAAGTGAGGAGATAGGATAGATTGCTAATAATCAGACATTATACCATTTTATATCGCATTTCAGATATATGATAGGTGAGAGAATAAAAGTGACGATTGGTCACTGAAGTTAAATTAGTGTTCAGATAATTGGGATAACAGATTTGATCCTGAAATAAGGGGTTCGATATTTAAAATGTTCTCATAATTCACGCATCTCATTATTAATCCACATATTACTTGGATTGAGAACATTTCTCCTCGTTGAAATTACTTGAATTTTGTTGTTAAATTATGTGATCAAAATAAATGGAGTGATTTATAGATATGGATAGTTTTCCTTCCCTTCTTCCCACATCTCTTGGCGGGAATGAGAGAACATCTTATTCCTTACAAGTTTAGTATATTCGTTCTGATCACATCGACTTCATATGCACATGGCAGTTTTTGGTTTCAAACAATTAAAATAAGAACACAGTGGATAGATTAACAACATTATCGTTAGGTCACGATTCTGCCGCTAATAAATTTCGATCCACTTTTTTCCTATTCCGAGAAAACAAACATTCAAATTAAATTTCCGTAAAGTAATTAATGTAATGTTCCTCTTAAATTGCGTTTGAAATACCATTTCCTCCTCCGATGTCGTTCGATTGCGCTTAAATGTTTATCGATAACATATCCCGACTCTTCTAACTTTCTAACGAATTTGACATTCCTCCTTCATAATGTTACAGCTTTAGCTGCCACCATTGTACTTATTCGTGGCAATATTAAATACTCATTGCAAAATAAGTAGAAAAAAAATCTTACGAATGAAATACAAAATTTTTCAATGGCCGTGGTAACCTAGTGGACGGAGTATCTCTACTTCGTAAAATAAACATGCAAGCCAAATTTCAAATCTAAATGTAATAGAACAAAAACGAAATTTTTATGATTAATAGCACCAGTAATCACGTTGAAAGTCATTCTTCAAAATAACCATTCTTTTCGGATTTCAATTCACCAACAGAAAATGCAAACCAAATTCCATTTTTATAGTCCTTGCAGTTCGAAAAACGGAATTTTTTGTCAATGTGCCCCAGTAACCCCCTGTTTCCCCCAGGAGTTGATTTCCGTAAAATACATTCTTAGTGAATCCCTATTCAACAAAATAAACATTCTTAACAAATTTCAAGTGTAGGGGTCAGACAATTCAAAAAGTGGAATTCTTTTCAATAACTCCCCTTGCAACCCCCTTTGCGGGTAAATGTTTGTGTTATTCTTTGATAGAGGAACTCTATTCCATGAAAGAAACATGCCTACCAAATTTCAAGCAGGTAGATCTAATAGTTTAAGCTGATATGGTACCATCTTCACAATTTTTTTTTATTTTTATTATTCGATATTTGGTTTTAATTGTATTTTATAAAGGTTAATATTTAATAATAATTCAATACAAAGAATTTTTAATTTGTTGCAAAATGTATGTAAAAGTTAAATTTTTTCCCACTTTCTTAAACATTTTTTTAAAATTTCTAAGGATTTTTAAATATGTATCTTTCCTTTCCGAAATGTTTTTCCAAGTACCTTATAATATACTACATAAAACTGTGCATGGGTTATTTTCTGTTGTTGCTCTTGAATTTTTTATAATTTTTTTTTTTGTTAAACTTTCAAAAAATCTCAAAAAAACATTAATTTTGATTTTGAAATGTTATAGAAAAAGAACTAAACACGTAGAACTAATTGCTTGCACAGTTTTTGCAAAACGTACATTTTGGAACACGTATAAAAAATTTCAGACCCATACTTTTAGTATCAAAAAAGTCTTAGGGTTTTGAATAATAGTATATGTACAAAAATTCAACATTCATAAATATGAGTTTGCAGTTTTCATTCTATAAATAGCAAGATATAATATTCATCGAATTGTCTGAAACTTTAATGAACTGTTAATTAGCTCAGTTAAAACTACTTACCATAAAAAATTGCACAAATGTAGAACAATTAAACAGTATACTGCCATAATGAATACATAGAAAAAAACGAATGAAATATCAATATTTCATAAAACTTTATCTTAATAATTATAATAAATAATAAATACACACATATCAGAGCTAATTCCATGCTCAGAGCTAATTCCATGCTCAGAGCTAATGCACAACATGTACAAAAGATGTTTATACCTTTATTTTTTATTTCCATGATTTTAAAAGCCTTCGCATATTAAATATTGTACATGAATGAACGCAAAATGAAATAGCAATTTATAATTAAAATATATCAAAACATAAGAACTGTATATGTGCAAAATAAATATCTAAAAATATTTTTTAAAAAGTGTTCAATGCCATACACATTGGACATATATATATAATCAAAAACCAATATATAAAAATGGGAGAGTTTTTCTATTCTTGCGAATTAGATTTTTAATTATCTGAGATATCAAAATGAGATTTAGTATCTGCGCTTTGCGATAATCCGTTTTGAAACTTTAGATTCATTCATAATAATATCATAAAAAGCTCTCACAAATTTTAAATCTTGACCAAATCTATTTGCTCTTCAATAAACAACTCACCAACTAGAATTTTTGAATGAATTGCACAATTCTTTCTTGAAATTATTTGTTTCTGCATACATAATGCCTGTCCCATTGATGCGCAGTAAAAAAATAATCAATTCATTTACTATCAGGCTCTTTTCCAGCAGATTATCTGAAATGTGGACGTGGTAGTTGCTGTTCAGCATCAAATATTGCTCCATAACTTGATAAAAAATGCAAGTATAAAGCTTTGAAACTTTGCAGGCATGTTTATAGAGATTCGAGGTATCAAATAAGCCAATTAAAATTTCGATAGTTTGATGAGTTTTAGGGTACCATATAGACTTAAAAAGGGATATATTTATCTATTATGCCCCATAATCTCCCGCAACGCCACATGGGGTCGATTTTCTCAAAAAGTATTATACAGTGGGTGTTTACTCTGTAAAAGTATTCTGCTTTTCATATTTTGATACTGGTCGTCCTGTAGTTTAAAAATGGAAATAATTATTTATAACGCCACTTTAGCCCCGTAACGTCAATTTTCACGAAGCAAATTTTGTAGCGGATCTCTATTCTATGAGAGGAATCTGCTTACCAAATCTCAAGACTGTATGTTTAATAGCTTAAAAATCGGAATAATTATTCATAAGCCCCGTTAAACACCTGCAACACCTCTTGGAGTCAATTTTCGCCAAATCCATTTTGTAGAGGATATTTACTCCATGGAAAAAAAACGTCTACCAATTTTCAATCAGGTAGGTCTAGTTGTTTAAAAACGGAAATATTTATCTTTTACACCATTTAAGCCACAATGCGCTTCGGGAACTATTTTCACAAAACTCATTTAGTAGCTGATCTTTACTCTATGAAATGAATCTATTTATATAATTAAAGACTGTGCGTCTATAATAGTTCAAACATGAAATAATTATCTATAACGCCCCTAAGCCTCCGCAATGCTTTTTGGTGGTCTATTTTCACCAAACTCATTTTAGAACGAATGTCTACTCTATGAAAGGAATATTTTTACCAAATTTCAAAGTTGCACATCGAGTAGTTTAGAAATGGAAATAGTTATTTATAACGCCCCTTGCGGTTCGAATTTTGAAAAATCTGTTCTTAGTGGATCTCTGCTCCATAAGAGAACCAAATTTTAAGCCTGTAGGTTGAATAGTTACGGAGATATCGTGACGAGTCAGTGAGTGAGTCGCTTTTCTCCTTTATATACATATATATAGATAGATATAATAAGGAAGAAAGCAAAACTCACACACTCATCACGATATCTTAGAAACTATTAAACCTACAGGCTTGGTATTTGGTTCTTTTATGGAATAAAGATCTTCTAAGAACGGATTTTGCAAAATTCATCATTCAAGGGACTTTGCGGGGGATTCAGCGGCGTTACAGGTCATTATATACGTTTTAATACTATAATAAACTTACTGACTTGAAAATTAGCAAGAATGCTACTTTCATAGAGTAGAATTTTGTTACAAAATAGATCTTGCAAAAATCGTTTTCCAATGGGGTTGTGGTGGCTTAAGGGGCGTTACATAAAATTCTTTCCTTTTTAAAACTATTAGACGCACAGATTTGAAATTGGCAAGTATGCTCTTTCATTGATTAGAATTTCGCAACAAAAGAAGTTTTGAGAAAATGTACCTCTAAGAGGCTTTACGAGGACTTAAGGGGCGATATAGATAACTATTTCCGTTTTAAACTATTACACATACAGACTTGAAATTTGGTATGAAGATTGCTTTCTTGGAGTAGAGATCTGTTATAAAATGGGTTTTCTAAACACTGACTCCTTAGGAATGTTGCCGGGCATTAAAGGGCGTTATAATTGAATATTCCCATTTTTGAACTATGGGACGTAAGCGCTTAAAAATAAGTAGAATGGTTTCTTTTGCGTTGTAGAGATCCATTATAAAAGAGATTTTGTGAAAATTGAAACTTAAGTAGATTTGTGGCGAGTAAAATTGTGTTCCGTTTTTAAACTATGTGATTATAAAAGGCTTAAAATTGGTAAAGCGTGCTCCTTTCATAGAGAATAGATACGCAACAAAACGCATTTTGCGAAAATCAACCCCCCTTCCCCAAGAGGAGTTGTAAGGGTTTAAGAGGAGTTATAACATTTTCATTTTTGAATTATTATACCGATATGAAAATCTTTAGATATATTCCTTTCATGAAGTAGAGTTCTTCTAAGAACGGATTTAACGGCAATCAGTCCACAAAGGTATTGCGAGAGGTTGAGGGGAGTTATATATAAAAAAAGAACTTTTATTTAAAACTTTTGAAATTTACTAAGCATTTTTCTTTTGTTTAAAAGAGATCCACAAAGAATGGATTTTATGGAAATCGTCCACTATGCTGGAATTTGGGAGTTTTATCGGGTGTAAAAAAATCCTGTTTGCAAGTTGCTAAACTAAAATGAGGAAATTTGATATGCATGTTTCTTTTTTTCAAATTGAAATTCAAAAAAAGAATGGGTCATTTGTAAATCGACTGTCAAAGTAGGCTAAGCTGTTTATTAATTAAAAAAATCCTCCGTTTTTAAGCTACTAAGCTTAGACTTTAAATTTCTCAATAATGTTTATTTTGCTGAGTAGAGATTCACTAGAAATGGGTTTTGCTTAAATCCATTTTTGGGCAAGGAGTTTACGGGTTCGTAAAAGATAAGTCTAATACAATTTTAGAAAATATTAATAAAGAGGTGAAAGTTATAAGAATGTTTTTCACTATAATCGATCACTTAAAACTAGGACTTAGATAACAAAAATGTAGTTATATATGTATATATATATCTAATATATAAAATTCTCGTGTCACAGTGTTTGTAACCAAACTCCTTCGAAACGGCTGGACCGATTCTAATGAAATTCTGTGCGTATATTCAGTAGGTCTGAGAATAGGATGTAAACTATTTTTCATTCCAATATTGCAATTAGTTAAAAAGATATTAATTAAAAACCTTAAAGCGCCTAATTGTTTTACTCCTGCGGGTTGCTTACTTGGCAGAACTTCCATTCCGTTTCGGCCGAGCGGTGATCCGACGTTTTCCACCATCTTAAAATTGCCATCCAATTTTTACCGTTGAAATAAGACAAAAGGTAATTACAGAATCGGAAAGATCATTTATTTCGCCACAATACGGTATAATTGTTTTTGCAAAATAATGATATTTTCTATTTTTTAAGAATTTTTTTAAAAAAAGGGTTAAGACTGATACGTTTTTATGCAAATTATTTCTAAATTGTTGCGTATGAATTGTTTTTGAGTTATTAAAACGATATTCTACAGTAAATAACTTCAACTCTTTCTCTTTTAGATCCAGTCATTTAAAAAATAAAATTTGCAAAACTTTTTTTTAAAAGAGTTTTTAAAAAATACTCAATATTTTTAACTTAACATTTATGAAAATAATCGCACGAAACTTTATTTCCGTGTGTAAAAAATATTATCCGTAACCTGTACCAAAATTGAAACATTTGCGCAGAAATTACGGATTTTAACATTTTTTTTGTGATTTTCGTAAAAAACCGTTTTTGCGAGAAATAATTTAAACAGTATTTTTGTACATTTTTTTTTATTTAAAAGTACTTTTTTTTTCAATTAATCCGTGAAGTTTGAAAGCATTAACTTAAAAATTATGCCCTAAAAATAAAAATAAAATTAATATAAAATACGAGATTTTACAGTTAGCCAAACCTTGGAGTCGAAAAATAGTTTTGCGCCAAAGACCTTTGACCTGTTTAACCGTCGACCGCATCTAACTCAAGGGTTATACTAAAAAGCTCAGCCTTAAACAGGGGGAAATCAGTAAAATTTGACGAGTGAAAAAGTTATTTTTGCTTCAATTTTCGTCATTTTTTGTTTAAATAATTTTCAAAATCAAATCATTATAGATGTTAGATTAAGATGACAAAATGTATTCAATACATTTCTGAGAGTCATTTAAAATTTTTATCAGTATAAAAAATTTTTTTCTCTTTCATAAAACTTATAGTTTACTTAAAAATAATGCCTGATGTATAAATCTTTTTTTGACATATAATTTCATATTAAAAACGCAAAATTTGCCCATTTCGAAATTTTTTTTTTTGAATTATTCAGTTAAATAAGCATAACTTTCTTAGAAAAAATTAAAAGCTATGTTCAAATAAAAAATTCTTTATTGTTAAAATTGCGTGTTATTAATATATCAAAAATCACTTAATTGGCGTGTCACAATTAAGTGCTAAATCAATATTTTTAATCAATATTAGTATAAAATAATAAATTAATTTTGTTTTGTATTTTATGATTTCTTCTAAAATGAATAAATATAGATGAATTTAAATGAAAATGATTTTTAAAAAATTCGTTGATCATTTAGAATCAGTGATTAAAAAAATAAAATGCCGAAAACTATCTTTTTTTGAAAGAATTTTTAAAAAAAAGACTTTTTTTTTACACAACAATGACATTTTGCATGTTTTATGATTTTTTTTCTAAAATGAATCAAAATCGTTGCGTTTAAATAAAAATGATTTTTAAAACTTTTAGAATCAGTAATTTAAAAAATAAAAAGTCAAAAACTTTTTTGAAGAAATTTTAACAAAACACTCAAAATACTTAAAACAATCATTTAATAATTTCTTCTTTTATAAAAATAATTGCATTAAACTTTTTTCCAGTGTGTCGAACATTTCAAAATATCCTCACAATTTTACTTCAAGATTTAAAATAGTAGTGAAATTTTGTAATTTGAAAAATTTATACTTTCTGTCTTTTTTCAACATACAACTATTTTTAAAAAGACTACATTTTCGTTTCCGGGAAATAAAAAATTGCAACGAAAGAATTGGAAAGTGAGTGGGTGATTTTAAAATTCACCCTGTTTGCCTAGTCGAGAATTTTTGGTGACGGACCTCGAAATTTTCAACCATGGACAAGTGACGAGGACGACACCTAAGCTTTTACTCACCTCTCCTAAGTACCACACCCCACCAACGAAGAACAATTTTCGAGAAAGGGAATTTTAATGTCATATTTAAAGAAAAATCACTCACATTGCGCATACACACACATAAGTGCTATCGTCCTGAGGGAAACAAGAAATTCCCATGGGGATGAAGTTATTCACTCGGTAAAAGCCCGTGCAACCCCGGGGTAAGCGGAGAGGAAAGAAACAAAGAAGTAAAAGTAATTTCGAGAGATAATATTGGAAGTGCTGATTTTGTGAAGAGAAGGGAAAATGTTAAACGAGAAAGCCATGACACGCACTCACGGGCCATACACTCACATCGTACGCGTCACACCCATTCAAAAGTGCTGGCGTCAGAAAGAAAGGAGGAAATTAACATGGGGATTAAGTTATACCCTCGGTAAAAGCCCGTGCAACGCCGGGCCGTGTTAGCTATAAATTTATAAATGCCAAACATCATTTAGTTCGTCAGGATTCGGATTTTTTTCCCTTCAAAACAATAACACTTTGCTTATTTTATGATTCCTTCTAAAATGAATAAATATTGATGCATTTAAATGAATATGATTTTCAAAAAATAAAATGCCAAAAACTATCTTTTTTTTTTTTAAATTTAAAAAAAAAACTTTTTTTTTTACAAAACAATGATATTTTGCATATTTTATGATATTTTCTAAAATGAATCAATATCGGGGTCGAAGATTTAAAAAGATCCACAGTTTTATTTCAAAATTTAAAATAGTAGTGAAATTTCGTAATTTGAAAATGTTAAACTAGAAAGCCATGGTACGCACTCACGGGCCATGCATTCACATCGTATGCGTCAGACCCACACAAAAGTGCTGGCGTCAGTAAAAAAGGAGGAAATTAACATGGGGATTAAGTTATACCCTCGGTAAAATCCCGTGCAACGCCCGGCCATGCAGCTAGTATATATATATATATATATATATATGTGTGTGTTGTGTGTGTGTGTGTGTGTGTGTGTGTGTGTGTGTGTGTGTGTGTGTGTGTGTGTGTGTGTGTGTGTGTGTGTGTGTGTGTGTGTGTGTGTGCGCGCGCGCTAATATTTCAGAGTAGCATTTAATAGCAAATTGGAACAAGTTATAACATTTTAAATAAAAATGTTTGTTTCTAGTAACTTTACCCGTTGAAAGTTTAATAAATTTTTATAACTTTTTTTTCTCGTTGAAACTACGTAAAATTTAGTAGAAAGAAGAAAAATTTTTTCTATATATAAAGATGTTTTACAGACGTTTTTATATGTCTAATTAGATATAGAACACGTTACAAAACTATAAAAATGTTTTAGTTTGATTGCATCAGAACAAAACGTTTTATCTAAAAGCATTAAAGATATCATTAACATTCCAAATATTCTTCCTATTTAGATTAAATTTGTATTGCACCATGTTTCTGTAAATTCGAAAAAAAATATTTTCTTCTCTGTTTATAAGAAAATATTTAAAAACATTATTTCTATCAGCCTTTTGATGCGTGTTAAAAAGCAGATACATAATTATCCACAATACTTTTAGTAGAATAAACCTAAAATAAATATAACGATATAAGATCGTATTTCAGGTGAAATTTTATATCGGTGAAAAAAGGTTAAGCTAATTATGTGTATTTTCTTTCAAAATTGGGATGAAATAAAAAGTTTTTTTTCGATGCAAATAATCGTATTGCAACATTTTTCATAAGGCCATGAAATATTTTCATCTAAATGCGTGAAAGGAAAACTAAATATAAATTCTTCTTTCTCGGGAAGCATTGGATAGAATTTGTTGCATCATTTTACATCCCGAAAGCGTTCGAGGATTCATTAAGTTACAGCCAAGGAATTCTGAAAAAAATTTGGAAGAATTTTATCATGGAACACATTTTCAACCTCGGTTTTACAGTTGAAGAAACCTTAAAATAAAATTGTATAATTTGTTTTGATCCTTTAGCATATTTCATGGGACGTTATGGATAATTTTTAAGCGAAAATGTTAGAGAACATTTACGTGAAATTTTTTCAAGCGTTTTAGTAGTAATTTGCGAGTATATGATTCATGATGACATTCCTCTTATTAACAATTATAATGAAATTACAATTCCATTATAGATTATTTGTAAAACGCTTTAATAATAATTAGATTTTCCAACCAGAGAGTTAAATTTTTTTTTAGTTTAAGCCTCGTTTGGTACTCATATGTTTTAAATTAGAGAATTTTTCACGATTCATCATTACTTCCAATCCTTAACATAAATAAAAACATTTCCTTAGTTAATTAATTAAAAAGCGAAATAATTATATTTATTTAGAAAATTACTTATTAGAAAAAAAATAAATTACAATCCCCCCCCCCCTTAAATAACTTGAAAACGTCACATGAAATGGCGTTGCATTAAAGTGATACAAAATTTTAAGGTTTCGCATGAATCTCTCTCATTTAAATAATATTCTAAACCAATTAAATAAACAGAAATAAAAGAAAATTTTAAAAATTTATTTAATCTTTGTTAGAGAGAAAATACAATAAACATCTTTATAATTACAATTTTTCAATAGTTTATTATTACTTTTTTTTGGCTCAGTAAAACTTTTACAAGATTGTGTAATAATGGTTGATTTACAGAAACATAGGTATACGAGAGTTAGAAGGAAAACTAGCCATAGGTCAAAACAACACAATTTATTTATAATTATCAACAACGACACAAATTCAACAACCCAAGTTAAGAAATTTACCAATTGATAAATTGATTGCCTATCTTTGTGGGTACCTTTAGTGAAGCAATCTTTCTACTGCTCGTGCATTTTCTTCTATCAGTGGCATAACTGAAAATAATTGAGTCCCCCGCAATGTCAGGTCTTGGGCCCCAAGCCAGATATCTCTTGTATATATATATATATATATATAAATTAAGTGTCACGGTGTTTGTGCGCAATGGACTGCAAAACTACTCAACCGATCATAATATAATTTTGCATATCGTGTGTCATTTCGTCCAACTTAAAACATAGGATAGTTTTTATTTCACTTAATGACGCCATAAATTTTTTTATAGCCGAAAATGTGAAGAATCCGGCAAAACATTGCCAGATTCCCATAAGGGAATATTCGCAAAATGTGGCAATGCTCATGTGTCTGTGGAAGCAGATATTGCAAACTAAAATGCACGAAAAGTAAGTGTCTGACGTATTTTGTGGTGTGGAATCCGATTTTCGAGTCAGTTTCCAAAAAATAACTGTAACTTTTCCGGATAAAGCCAGCCGGCCGTATTTTAGACACACCATAACAAGGGTATACATTAAAAGCATTAAATCGTGAAAACTTGGACCCTGGCGTACTTCAAAATGGATAATCCGAATCTGATATCCAATCTGAGAAATAACCGTAACTTTGCCGGATAATTCAGGACTACCATTTATAACTCAAACCGTGGCAGGAGCTTACCCTTATTGTCCTGGTGTTTGAAAAGTGCGTTTCTGTTGTAATTCGGGATGGTAAATGAAAATTTGAAATCGAATCTTAGAAATTCCTGTAACTTTTCCAGATAATGCTGGACGACCCTAATGCCCCTTTCAGGTAATAAAAATGCCAGTTCAGGGGCACAGAAGTAATATCCAGTTGTATCTTGGGGCGGGAAACGATAATTTGAAATCATATTTCAGAAAATCCACTAAACTTGCCGGATATTGTCTGAATTAGGCGAAAAGGCATATGATTCGAGTCCCGCGTCCGGATTTTCATTCTCCCTAGCGACTGAACTTCCTCTCGCTGGAGCATCAAAAGTCAGCTCCGTGTGCATTTCGGAGTAAGAAATGAGAATCTGAAATTGAACTTTAGAAGTTTCGATAACTTTGCCGGATAGTGCCAGTCGACCGTATTTTAGACACACTGTAGCAGTGGCTTGCCTTAAAAGACTTGGATTGAAAAAACTTGACCCCTGGTGTATTTCAAAATGGATAATCTGAATCTGATATTCTATCTGAGAAATAGCAGTAACTTTGCTGGATATTTCAGGATGACCGACTTTTTCGCAAACCGGGGCAGAAGTTCACCTTTAAAGTCTTGGCGTGGGAAAAGTGTATTCCTGGTGTAATTTGAGATGGGTTAAGCGAGTCAAATCTAAATGTAGAAATTCCTGTATTTTTGCCAGATAATTCCGTGAGATCAGAATATTCTCGAACTTGCCTAACTTGCCGACGTAGAGACACAAAATTGGGTCTTGATTGTATTTCGGAACTGCCGATCCGAATATTCTCAATCCAATTCAAGATAATCTCATATCTATGTCAAATAATGCCAGACTAAAGTATTTTGCACGAACTGTGGAAAGGGCTTGCTTTAAAATTCTTGAGGAGAGGTAAATGCTTTCCTGGTGTTTTTCTGGATGGGAAACACGAATAATCTGAAATCGGATTTTAGAAACTCCCGTAACTTTGCCGGATAATGCCGGACGACCATAATGAGCCCTTTAAGAGACTGAACTTACAGGAGTAGGGGTGTCGAAAGTAGACACCGAGTGTTTCTCAAGGTGGAAAAGAGAATCTAAATACGGATTTCGAAAGCTTCCGTAAATTTTCTGGGTATTGCTGGAATGAGGTCAAATGACTTTGCGTTCCGGTTCCACCTCCGGATTTTATTTTCGTTCCCTATAGCAACGAGACTTTAAGGTGCAGTCGTGTGAAAATATGATAGCCTTCAGAAATTGCATCTTCGGGCACTGTTGTCACTTTGTTAGATGGTGGGAAAGCTGCACATTCCACTTCAGCTGCCATTGGACATTCATAAGATATAAGATGCAATATGTACCATCGAAAAAAGAGTGGATTGGTTACAGTATTGCAAATGAATTCAGCAATGATCAGAGATATAAGTGTACCATGACCCATAAACATTCACTCAAAGTATTACATAGAAATTTGTAAGATTTTAAGGCAACGAAAAAGTTTTCGGTGTTGTTGTCCTACTACTGTCTGGTGATTTCCGACAGACATTAACAGCCATTAAACGCTCTACTTTTGCTCACGAGATTAACGCCTGTTTAAAACAATCGTTTTCATGGCGAAATGTGGAAACACTTCGATTAATCATAAACACGCGAGTACTTTTGCAAGATGATCAATCTGAGCAAATATTTTCTAACCAACTACTGAATATTGGAAACAGTGAAGTAGAACTTCATCCTAATATATAATGCATGAAATAACCAGATGATTTATGTAATGTTCTTTAGGCAAAAAGGAACTTATTGAGAGTGTCTTTCCGGATATATTGTATAATTATCTAGATAATTATTGCCTCTGTAATCCTGTTAACTAATCAGAAAAAATGTTGATATTGTGATGAAATAAACTTTCAGACACGGGTTTGTGGCCAGTTGATCCAACGACTTTTAAACCAATCGACACTATTGTTGATGAAAGCAAAACCGTAAATTTTCTAACCGAGTTTTTGAATTCTCTAGATTTATCAGGAATGTCACCACATAATGTTCATTTGGCTCCCTGGTTATTATTTGCGTAACTTAAATCCACCGAGATAATGCAACGGTGCACGTTTGATCATCAAAAGAATTCTACCGGGAACTTCTTGAAGCAATCATTTTGACTGTAAAGTTTGAACGAAAATTCGGTTCTGCTACTACGGAATCTGTTGCCACGTATTCCACTGATACCGTCAGAATCTCCAATACTATTCAAAAAGCTTCATTTCCCGATTTTTTTGGCTTTCACGATGACCATAAATGATACTGAAGGCCAAACAATATTTTTTTGAAGCTTCGACTTAGAAAATCCATGTTTCTCGAATGGGCACCTAGATGTTACATGCTCAAGCGTGTGGAAAACGTTGAATCTATATAATTAAATTAGCAAAAAATGGGTTACCGAAAAATATTGTGCACCGATTAGCGTTTAGTTACATTAAATTATTTATTGTTATACTTTAAAATAATAAAAATAACTTGAAAAATTTGAAAAAATTAACTTTATTTACCACATTTATAAAATTAAATCTTCATATATTGTTACTAATTCACTTCGTCAGTAATTAATACATTATACTATACTCAAATAGGAGATAAATAAAATGCAAAATTAAAATCATAATATTGTTTTATACTTTTATCAACCCTCCGAAATTTTAGACGATGATTAATTTGACTGCATTGAATAGCTTATAATAATATTGAATTAACGTATTAAAACAAAGCCACAGCAACTCGTAGCCGGGTCAGCTAATATATATATATATATACACTTGCTAGAGAAAATCTGCGTTAACCTACTATTGATTACATAAACAATTAAAGAAAAATTAAAAACCGGAATTTGAAATTTATTCTAAAATTATATTTTATTCAGTTCATTCCAAGTATTGAGAGTAACAAAAGTAAACTCGGTTTGCTTTCATAGCTTTTAAAATAAAAACAGTTTTGTAGGGATACCAACAAAAATCAAGTAGAAAAAGTCTGCGTTCACTGTTGTAGTAGTAACTATAAAAATTATATAAAAAGGATAATGAGCTATTTAATAGCTCGTTGGGTAGCCCATTCTTTTGAGAACCTTCTGAAGTCGTTTCGGCATTGAATTTACAAGTCCAGTGGTTTATCAGAGCTTTTCTTCTCTCATTCGTCCTTAAGAACACTCTTCAGTATATCCTTGCTAGATGTACTGTGTTGACGAATCCTACGCTCCAGAAACCCCCATAGATGTTCTATAGGATTCAGACCAGGTGACTGCGTGGGCTTGATTTGGGACATTATACAAGAGCCACAGCTTCACAATCTCAGTGGTGTGCTTAGGCTCGTTTTCGGGTTGGAAACAAAATGACAATCCTGTGCCGAGTTTGGTGGCATTTTCCTTTAATTATTTTTTAGGACATCGAGGTAATCTTTGTTCATAATTGATTTGACATACTCCAACTTTCAAACACCATTGCTCGCTATGTTACCCCCATACCATTACACCACCACCACTGTTCTTTACCGTTGGTTCTAAATGCACTTTTTGAAGCACTGTACAAAGCTTTCTCCGTACCAATTTACGACCTTTTATGCCGAAAATGCAAAATTTGCTCTCATCGGTGAATATCACATTCCTCTAAGCCTCTAGAGGCTTATGAATATTCTTTTTCGCAAAAGCTATCCGTTTCAGACGGTTGGTCTTTCAAATATAAGACTTTCTGCAAGACAGTCGACTACGGTATCCGGCCTTTTTCGATATTTTTCTTGCAGCATCCACACTAATGTTTTTCTTAAAGATCTCGTGAATGTCAGTTTCTATTTCGGCTACAGTTAAAAATGGATATTTTTTTCACCAAGGATATAATACTTGGTTTTCTTCTGATTGTGAGTTTAGATAGACAACCTGAACGCGCGGTTTGGATGTGTAAAATCTTGTATATATAAAGATATAAACAATACGCTGAATAGATTAATACTGCCAGGATACAACGGATCTGGCAATATCCCGACGACTTTTTCTATCTTTCCGTATTTCCACAATGATTTTACGCTCACTGGTACTAATTTCCTTCCTTTTATTTTTCACATCCTTGAATTGCTTCGTATCTCCCAAGATTATTAAAATTATTGCGTCACAACTTTCTTAAGATATATTACTTGATAACTGAATGCAAAAACTCTGTTAACGTATAAAGCCTGTTGATAAAAAATTTCAAGAATCAAGAATAATCAAATAGTGAACGTACACTTTTTCTGCCTACGATTTGTGTACTTTGCTAAAAAAATCCCGTGATCTTATGCAGTTTTAATTCAAAATTAGCGAATTCTGTGTCATGCTCAATATTTAAGTAATAGTAAACGATTTCACGAAATATTGTTAGAAAAAAATTATATTTCTATTAAATTTTACCTTTCCTGTATGATTTGTTATGGGTGAACACAACATTTTCTAGCAAATGTATAGATATATAAACAAAGGATTGCCAAACCATAATATGTGTACCCTTACACATCACGTAAATTATTTAATATTAAACTTGTCGTGGCATATAACCTCCCCTAAGATTACCATCTCCCCGTCTACCGTTACTTGTTTCCGGACGTGTAGGCGGATTAACAAATTCAAGAGACATCATTACAGATCACTATATTTATTAATAAATTTTAATCAAGGAAAGTTACAAACGCACGATTCAAATTTAAGAACAATTAAACACAGTGTAGTATGAGAAGGGGTTACTACTAGCGGAACTACCGAATCGGAACTTAATCCACGAAAGATCAGCACGTACAATTACAGCTAACACACGTACTCGTATTCACAATTTCTATGTCACTAGCCTTATTCTTGTACAATTCAGCAGGTCCATCGTGGTGAAGGATGTATTCCTGGCTGGATTGGCTAATGGCTAGGATCCACACTCGACTTTCCAATTTCAATCTTCAGCCCTTCAGCTTAGCTCGTCGCGTCACTACTCACTAAATCTCTCAACAACTGCATGTTGATTTACCGATGCTTCAATTCATTTTACTTCAAAAATCTAACTTTTCACTTTACTACTCCCTATTTCAGTACGTTAACTCGCGAAACCCGAACTTATATTATATCTGTCATTTTCATAAATCACGCTTTGGCTCTCGGTGGAGATTGGTTGAAATAAATAAATCTTTAAAGAATTATTGACGAGGTTAGTGAAACCGTACAGATTCATCACAACCCTCTCCGAAAAGAAGCGTGATTTATTGAAGGTCTAAACGACCTGAAAGAACTCACGTAACCCGCTTAACACCTGAAAATCTCTGAACCTGCACAAAATTTTAACTCTCTAACTCTAGAGTTTTTAATTAAACTAACAGACAGAAATGACTACTCAAAAGTGCACTCCACTCCATTTTATTTATCTTTCACATGTATTCTCTACAGTGCATCCCATTTGGGCGAAGATCAGGGGAAAACCTTGCCATAAGGAAAAATCCCTGATCATGCACTTTACTTAAGTACTAATAAATATAAAAATTTTACAATAATATCTTCATACGACATCATCACTTTTCATCTCATCACTATGTTCAGGGATTGCTGCCCTGAAAGGAAACTATATCAATTTATTTCTAAAACATGACATTAAATGCACAGAACCTTATACAACTTACTTCTTGACTGAAATATGGCATACATTATATCAATTATATATATAGTTTCATAACAAAATAACCTTCATCCGGTTTCATTTTCACAAAAATTCCCAATCAATCGCGCTGCGCTGTTAATGTTTTTGTTAGTAATCCTAATTACGCCACGCCCTGAAAACATATACTACTTATACATCTTAATAATTACACACAAAAATGTATACATGTTTTACATACATGTTTTACAATATATTACAACAAACAATACAAGTAATCTCACATATAAAGCCACGTCTTTAATGTGTAGCAAAACAAATGCAATCCAACAAATGTTTTTCCACAATTTGGAAAAATATAAAGTACAAAAGCTTTTTCAATCGATATGAAAACGCACACAACGCAGTGACAACTTTTGTACACTAATTTTACATTTTACAAAACAAAAATTTTAGACTAGCCCACATGGAAAATACTCTGAACTATCTGTCAGAGGGAAAATAAACAAATTAGAATTATTCAACCTGGCTAATCTTTAGATCCAATCTGCATAGGCTTTGTCTCCAACCACGGCCTCTGTACTGAATGACATTGTCCTAGGGCTGTCCTCTCTCCGCTCCAACCTTCTGGGTCTCCTTCTCCACCATTGAGTCTATTGTAGTTGATATGCTCCTGCTGGGGCGTTCTTTCCTCCTGCGGGATTCCGATTCTCGCTGCTGTCCACTCGACGTCGGCTCCGGAGGTTGTACGGGCAGTGCCGTTCCTGCTGGACTGGACGGGACGTGTTGCATCTGATTGTTCTACTCTCCTTTCTGCGGAATGGTCCTGGAATTATTGTTCCTTCCGATTGCCTCTCGGATTCTACTTTTCTGCACCGCTTTCTTGATGGACGAGACGACATGGACAAGGACATCTGTCTTTTGTCTCGGGATGCAGGGGCCTCTGGTCTCTTCTTCCTTTGTTGCATCTCGACCCAGGATTCGGGCCTTCTTTTCTCCCTCTCCGTCCAACGTGGCTTCCTTTTCCTGCAAGTATACGCTCCAACCCCCGAAGAAACAGTCGACTCTCCGCCCGCACACGTTTTTTCCTTCTCACCTCTTCTCCATCGCGTCTATACCTGGCTGCATCTCCACTACCTTCTAAATTTCCTGATTCTGATCCTCTACGACAATTCCCATCACTTTCTGATTGCACTACTTTCGGCTGCCTATCATTCGACCTTTCAGATGCCACTGCATTTTGATGCCTACTTCGCACAATTTCCGATTCGGCGACACTGTCTTCTGATTCTCTTCGATGGTAAATTCTCACCTGATCTACATTAACCGTTATTCTTTCGCCAAACTTTAATATTACTAAATTATTATTTTTCACTCTCAAAACCTTATAGGGGCCCTCAAACTTTGGCATAAATTCACCTACAATTTTCTTACTCGCCGAACTCAACTTTGCTTCATCATTACTATCCCTAATGGATTTCTAAACAATATATCAGCCACCACATTTTGCGTACCATGCCGATGCTCCCATTCCACATTAAAATCTGCCACTTTCTCAATCTGCGCGTCCGGAATGTAATTCGTAAAAGAATCAAAACCTATCTTTGCATGCGACAAAAAATCAATGCCCAAGATGCATGGATATTGCATCTCAGCAATCACATGAAAATTCCACAACTTCGAAAATTCCCTTATCTTAATCTGTAATTCAACGGTGCCCAAATTTGTGCATTGCGACCCTTTTGCCGTAACTACTTCCGCTAAAGATTTCATAATAAGACGAAAAGAAAAATATGATCGGTACGTCTCCTCTGAAATAAATAACTTCTCCGCACCTGTATCCCAGAGAGCTTTAACAAACGTGTCATGTAAAAGAATTGGCACATATGGAAGATCAACTGGTGATAACCGTAATGAATTAAGTTTAATCCGATAAGGAGGATTTGACTCAACCAGCGACCGCTTACCTCCTGCAACACGATCTCTTAGAAAGTTTAAATTGGCATTTCCTTCCCTTCCGCTGGTGCAATCACCACGCCTCCAATTCCGCCTTGCTGAATTATCAATAGGACCATTCTTAACCACCATTCTTCTGTTCTGATAACGATCTGTTCTATGATTTGGATGGTTGTTGTGGTTTCCTCCTTCAAATCCCTGATTTCGATAATCACGACGAGAAAAATTATTCGCACCTCTGCTTATTCCTCTCTGATCATTTTGTTTACTTCCGACCCCTGTATCTCTCCAATTTCCATTATTCCGTCTTTCCGCAGGATTCCTACTCATATACCAACCTCGTCTAGAAAAATTATTACTCGTACCCTGGGTTTCTCTGCAGCTATGCCGTTCCTCATACCGATCCACCAACTCTAACAACTGTACCTTCGTCGTGGGGTTTCGAACCTCTAAATAGTCCATAATCTGGGGTTCGAGTCGCATTACTATGTGATCGACCAATTTTACATCATCATAATTCAAACCTAAAGTCTTATGGATTTTTAATAACTTATATATAAAATCCGATGGGGTCTGACCCTTTTGCTGCTTGGATGAAAAAAACTGAGCCTCTAACTCGGACTTATTCCGTACCACTGGAAACTATCTGACAACTTCTTTTTAAGCGATGCGAAGGCAGTTGCTTCTCCATTTACACACGCAAATCCGATGAACTCAAACCAGTCTAGTGCTCTCCCAATTAAATGACCCTTTAAATACGCACACGCCAGATTCGTCGGTATCTCATAAAAAGCTATATTATCATCAATGTTATCAAGAAACTCCGATACATTCTCTCGACCTGAAAAGAATAATTCTGGCAGAACCCTAAATCCAGCACTCGCTCTTAAATCCGGTATTTGAGTTGCGCGCCAGTGTCGTGAAATATAACTTTCCTAAGATTATCATCTTCCCGTCTACCGTTACTTGTTTCCGGACGTGTAGGCGGATTAACAAATTCAAGAGACATCATTACAGATCACTATATTTATTAATAAATTTTAATCAAGGAAAGCTACAAACGCCCGATTCAAATTTAAGAACAATAAAACACCGTGTAGTATGAGAAGGGGTTACTACTAGCGGAACTACCGAATCGGAACTTAATCCACGAAAGATCAGCACGTACAATTACAGCTAACACACGTACACGTATTCACAATTTCTAAGTCACTAGCCTTATTCTTGTACAATTCAGCAGGTCCATCGTGGTGAAGGATATATTCCTGGCTGGATTGGCTAATGGCTAGGATCCACACTCGACTTTCCAATTTCAATCTTCAGCCCTTCAGCTTAGCTCGTCGCGTCACTACTCACTAAATCTGTCAACAACTGCGTGTTGATTTACCGATGCTTCAATTCATTTTACTTCAAAAATCTAACTTTTCACTTTACTACTCCCTATTTCAGTACGTTAACTCGCGAAACCCGAACTTATATTATATCTATCATTTGCATAAATCACGCTTTGGCCCCCGGTGGAGATTGGTTGAAATAAAAAAAACTTTAAAGAATTATTGAGGAGGTTAGTGAAACCGTACAGATCCGTCACAAACTTATAACTGAATACAAAATCAATTGAAGTCTGAGTAAACGAAGTAAATAATATAAAACATTCGATAGTATTTGTAATATTTACTGAAATGGGAAATCTAACGACATATAGCCTGATAATTTAAATAAAAACGAGAAAATTATTTTGCAGTTTTTCGTAACTCTCTGCAAAATAATTTTCCTTTTTAAATTCTTACGAAAGGAAGAAAGTATCACTTACCTTATTTTTCGTTTCTGAATCCAGGGATGAACTTGACCTAAAGTTCAATTATATTCTAGCATAAATACTGCAACTTTAAATTAGGATAGTTCTTTGTATGATACAAAATTGATTTCGTGAAAAAAGAAATAAAAAACGGATACATTCCATTATGCTTTCTTTTTATTATGCTTCATTTAATTGAATACTCATATATCTAAGCAAAATAAATATTTAAAATTCTCTCTATGCTTTTCCAAGTATCGTAATACTATTTTACATGAAAAGGGCGTAACAGATATGCGCTATTTACGACTGCTCTAAATGAAAATGAAATACAGGGGGGGGGGGTGACTAAAGACGCCAATTAGTTACACTGCTGCTTCGTAAAAAGTGAATCATTTTTTTTCTCATCAAAACTAATGTAAGGTATACTGTAATAATAACAGTGATGAATTTTTTATATCTTCCTAGCATTTCATGCGATTCTCCGTCTTACTTGTTTTATCTGTTAGTAATTTAGGCTTAAAAAGAAAACCAAAGTAGAAAAGTATCTCTCATCGAGGGAATTACAGGGAATAAAAAAATTTATTTGATTATTAAATCAAAGATATCTAATGAGCGTATAAAATTTTGATTTTGAATGACTTTAGATAGACAATTGCAAAATAGCTTAAAAATTCGATTTGAAAATTGTAAAGCGAATTTTGAGGAAATCTACGTTAATGGCGTTGGTCTGGGTTTAGGTCCTCTACAAGCCTTGGGCCCCGCAGTGCGAGGGTGAACGTTACGCCCACTGTCTTCTACCAATTCGTAAATCCAGTGCATATCTGCAAGCTTTGTGTTTGTAAAGTATTCTGTACTCCTCTGTGGTCAATGACAGTTGAAATGAACGTTGCAATGCAGGTTTGTTTACTTAAACGCTCGTAAGCAACGTTACCTGGCACCTAACGAAGAAATTTCCGACCATTAATTGCTTTATGCAAATCTGAATCCTTCTGACATTTCCTATGATCTTGGGACACGCTATATATATATCAAAATACTTGAAAAACATTGAAGCAAAATTTATAGTCTTGAAATTCAATGAATCTTTTCTTTAAATCCTTTAATGAGGGCTTATGTGGCTTACTCACATGATATTGTACTTTTTTGAACATACACTTATTTCATTTTATTATGAGAGAAAAATATCTGAACACAAGTGCATGAATTTCTTGTCACTCTTGCTCCGATGCATATTCAAGAGATTTTAATCGAAAAAATTGGTAATCTATACATTTTTAAACTAATAATTTTGTGCGTTATTTCTTTTAAATATTTAAGGAAAATGTTGATTTGTTGACTCGTAGAAAAAGAAAGAGATAATGTCTCAAGGGTTTTCCGAGAAATTTTTTTATGCATTTTTTAATAATTTACATTTTGGGAAATTTTCAAAGTTAACCATTCCAGAAAAAACCTTTTGGACTTGAGTGGATTTTAAGTGAAATTTAGAAATTAATTTCATTGAATATGTTCATATTTGAATAACGTGGGTATTGTAAAAAAAATGCATGAAACATTTTTCAGACCCGGAGGTAAAATAATCATAAAAATAAATAAAATCAGTTCAAAACTATGCATGACTGCTTTACACATTTCGAGTATGGTGAAATCATTTTACTTTTTTTTATTGGAGATGTTTCGAAAATTTATTATAAGGAAAAAAGATACCCTAATGAGAATAGCGTACGATAAATAGAACTATTGAAAGAAGATCTTAAAATTATAAATGTTTATATTTAAGATTGCACTTCACATTTAAATTTATGTTTATTATATATTTGTACTTTAACTTGAAACAATATGAGTTATTACAAGTAAACTTGCTTCGATTGATAAGTCGAAGCTAATAAAAAAAACTGTAGTGGAAATTATAAAATTAAGTGTTATCTTTACTAAATACGTACGGATTTTTTATACAACCACGTTCAGTTTCATGTAAAGCAAATAATATATTACAAATCGGATTGGATATTAAATTTCATCGTAAGCAAACTTGATCATGCCATAATTAAAAAAAATAAATGGTGAAACAAACTATAACTCTGTATCAATAAACATCACAAAACTTATTTCTCCATCAAGTGCTCAGTTGAACGTTAACTATCTTGAAGGTGGTACAAAACAGTGCCTTACCAT